>JAVLVB010001109.1:997159-1007642 GCA_032876305.1 Orestias chungarensis
AGTTGTTGCAAGGAAGTGAAGGGAAATAACAGGTTTGATCTTACTTTTCCGGCGGTGGCTGGTTGACGCCAGGAAGGACTGAGTGGTTGAGACTTTCCAGCGGTGAGTCCAGACAGGTGGTTGTCCAGGGGATGCACGGCAGGTGGAGTGAGGCTGGAGCGGGCGGACCGAGCTGAGCACTGAGAAGCGGAAAGCAGAGAACTTTCAGCACTATTTTCTAGCTAATAGATTGCAATACATCTCACACTGGTTTAAAAGTAACCCACAAGATGAAGAATGGATGGATATAGAACAAAAATTCTGTGATAATTTGATAAATCTGTGATTTGCTATTTATTAGCCAGAGCATTAAACATCATAAAGGCTTTGATAGCATCAACATCAGCTCCTCTCTGACAGCCTGTTGGTAGTTGCTTAAAATAACCAAATCCTCGCTCTTTCCATGTAAATTAACACCCATTTGAAACAACTGTGAGATCCTGCAAAACACAAAAATGCTAAACTTTACATTATGTAAAAACAAAGGAATAAAGAATCTTGAACACATACTTCGAGATGGTAAATCTATTTTATTTGATACAGTTATAATACTATATAGAATAAATCTTTACCTTTTTGTAGCGTTTTAATTTGACTGCTCCTAAATAAATTGTACCATGGAGCAAGTTGCTGTCATTTGGTCAGAGTGACAGCTGTACTCAGATATGAGCTTAACAGATACTAGCTACTCAAAATAATTAACAATTAATGACCGCAACAATATTTATAGTGCTCATGAGCAAATATTTTCTTGCAGACGTTTACTTCTCGCTGATATTGCATTGTTAGAGTTGATATAACAAGTCAAAATAAAATACCAAGGTTACTTCTCTGGGACGCCCTAATATGGGTTCAGCGATCCAGTCACAGCTGTTTGTGATGGATCAAAATAACAGATTGAATATAGATTATTAATTGTTTCTTTCCATCAGTTTTCTTGTAATTTTATAAGCCGTTGACACTGCTTCCCATCACCATATTCAACAGCACTGTGTCTACCGCGGAGACCTTCAGGTTCTTGGGAACTACCATTTCCAATGACTTAAAGTGGAAGGCTAACATCAACTCCATTCTCAAAAAGGCCCAGCAAAGGATGTACTTTCTGCGTCAACTGAGGAAACACGGTCTGCCACAGGAGTTGCTGAAACAGTTCTACACTGCAGTCATTGAATCTGTCCTGTGCACATCCATCACAGTGTGGTTTGGTTCAGCCACAAAACAGGACAGATGCAGATTACAAAGAGTGTTGGATAGAGCAGCAAAAATCATCGATGCTCCTTTGCCCACCCTCCAAGACTTATACAAATCAAGGACCATAAACCGGGCAGAAAATATTACCAAAGACTCCTCACACCCTGGTCACAAACTCTTTAACCTTCTACCCTCTTGCAGGCGCTACAGAGCCCTGAACACAAAATCAAACAGACACTGTAACAGTTTCTTTCCAAATGCCATCAAACTTATTAATAACAAAAACTAAACTGCTGTTTACTGTTATTTACATGCCACACTGCACTTTATACATGCTATATAATACTGTTACTGCACCTTAACTATTTATCTCACACTAGTTTTATATTTTCTGTACATATGCAAACTCTGCTGAACATGTAAACTTGTATATTGTCTACATAGTCTTGTTGTATATTGTATTGTTGTAAATTGTAGAGAGCTAACAACAGCCGGAAACAAATTCCTTGTGTGCGTAAACATACTTGGCAAATAAAGCTGATTCTGATTCTGATAAAGCATAGTTCAGTTAGCTTGTAGGGGTTATTATAGATGATAAAGGTTATATATATATATATATATATATATATATACACACACACACACAGTTAACCGGCTCTTTTGAATTGAATTATTTATTTCTAATTTAAATTGTTTAGTTTCATAATATGAAGGGCATATTACACTATTTAATCAGACATCTAATAGTAAATTTATATGTTTGATTGAATATTTCTTCCCTGCTTTATTCAACTAATTCTGTTCCTTTTGGCTCTCCATACAACTTCAGGGGTCACATCCCAATAATATTGAAAATCATTTCGAGTCCCCCTTGATGTCTCGTGACCCCATTTGTGGGTCGTGTTGTTAACGGTTCTTTATTGAAATCCTTATTAAAAAGGCAGTTTCCCTTCAAGAACTGGTTTCATTTTGTCTCATTGGCATTAAAGGACATGCGGGAAAGAAGCATTGCAAGCCACCCTGATGGATCATATGGTATGTTGGTAATTGAATGTCTACATTTTGTAAGGCGTTCCTGGAACACAAATGCTTAAAATGCCTTACAAATTCTTCTTTCAGGGCAACTCCAAAGGTTATTGATTCACTGTACTACAACTTTCTGTTCAGTATTTTCTTTTGCTTGAAATGGTCATGTTCAATGTTTCGGATTTTGTGTTTAAGGTTTTTTTTTTTTTTCGCCCAGCAGACAATGTAAAAAATCTAAAGGCTGCTCATATTTTGTTGTTTTTTTTTTCATTTTATTTTGATATCTTTGGATGCTTCACACAGCATTCCAGAGTAGGAAAAATGTGAGTCACCTGACCTTGAGGTTCTGGGTTTTTACCAAAGCTTCTTGACTGGATTTTCAACAAAATAAAGAGGCATTTAAAATGTATTTGAATGTTTTGTAGTTGTTTTGTCAAGATTGTGAATGGTGGACTGGGCTTTAGTTAATAAGAAAGGTGCATTATTCATGTTAATTTCTAAATCTGAGGCTTTCTTTAGAAAAGAAAGCTGACCATAAACGTAACATTGTTGCGAAATAAATGGAGATTTTTTATTTTTATGTATGAGGTTCTGTAAAGCAAACATATGTTTCACTGCCCATCCCCTGACAACTAAAGAAATCTTGGGGACATTAAGGACTAATAGCTGGTAAGTACAACTTTCATTTTAGCTGAATTTGACATTCTAAATCATTTCGTTGAGGCTGACAGTTGCATCAGTTTAGGTAATGAAAATAATTGTGTGGAAACAATGTTGTATGATGATGTTGAAAATAAGAGATAGGGGAAGTGATGTATGCCATAAAGTAGTCAGCACATTTGAGGTTGTTCTGTGTAGCAGGGTTCCTGCCACCCTCTTCAAAGTCGCATAGTGCTGGTTAAAGCGATATGGACCCCTTGGGCCATGACAGATGTGTCATAGAATGAGCTGTAAATTGATGTATAATCTCAAAATTTATGAAAATATTTTATGAAGGTTAAAAAGTTAGTGTTGCTTTAAAGCATATAGATTCACAAAAATAGACAAAAGCAAGCCAAAGAGTTTACAAGTTTAAAACATAATAGAAAAATAAACATTACATTTAGTTAAAAATAGCTACTCAGATTAAAAGAGACATGCAGCTGAGTAAATATATTTTAGAAATGTACAAACGGATGATGTAGTAGCTGCCGTCAGCATCCGTTTGGAAAGTAACAGACATTCTTAGACTAAAGAAAAGTGACACACTTAACTTAACACTTAACATGTTCTCTTGCCAAATTATCCGATTTTCAATTACCTGGTGATTATTCTGCATGGTTGTAATGCGGAAATGAATTTATGACATTTCGTGTGGAAACATTCAAATGGACTTTTGCCCCAGTCAAACATTACACCCTCAACATCCCAGTGCAATCTGTGTCAGTCCAAGAATATCTTGGCTCTAGCATTTTTTAGGCAAAAAAAAAGTGAGAGCTTTTTAACAGAGACATGATTATCTAAGAGCCACTCATTAGTAAACATGTTAATAAGCTCGTTCATTAGGGAGCAGCTTGCTTATTTCGGTGGTGAAACAAACAACTTCATAATACCCAGAGCCATGAGGTGACAACTCAGGCTCTTTGTTTCGGTAAAACTAAAGACAAAACACTATAAATCTCATGCTGCTGTATGAAATGCAGTCCTAAAAAACTCTCAATCTGGATGCACACACACTAATGTTAAAAGATACAGATATGCACTGCTCGTTTATCCATTCGCTCTTTCTAGAAGTTCATTTGGGTGTGAACTTTAACATAAATTGAGAATTTAAACCCTTTCATTGAGAAACCTACCATGAAGATGTTAGAATATGGATAAAACACTCACAGGCAATGAAAGAAAAAGAAAAATTCTTTAGAAAAAGACGCTTCAGCCAAGGTTCAAACCAGAAACCTTCCTGCTGTGAGTAGAGTTGACATGACCAGAGCTGCACAACGGTTCTTTATCCCTAAGACTAAAGCTCCTGTTTTTTTAATGCTGACTATTTACCTCTGAAATAGGGAATTACCTGAGGAAAAACAAGCCTTAAGTGCGATCCCTATGAAGAGATTTTTTACACATTTAATCAGAAATTTTAAAATAACCTTAGTCTCTTCATAATCTGACAATCTGAAGTTCTGCTGAAATTTAAATCCAATTCTTTCAACACAAAATTTGGTACCATCAATGTAGGGTGACAGGGAATGATGGTGCTACATCATCTACAGACCTTGTAGGGGAGAGGTGGTGTACACCCTGGACATGACAACAATCTGCAGTGGTTGTTCAAACGGTGCAACAAACCATTTTTTTCCACAATGCAGACTTTTGGGAGAATGAAAAAAAGTGAAAATGTTGAGCCTGTGGGAAGGAGGCTACTGGGTATATATCTTTTAAGACTATTTATTGTTTACCATGTAAGAAATCAAGTTTAAAAGCAGAGCTGAAATTCTTCCCCTTTTTAACATGTCTCTGATTCATAAGATTGTGTGATATGAGTGAATCTTCCTTCACGGATTCTTTTGAAAAACCAACTGTAAAAAATGTCCAGTCCAGCTGAGATTAAGATGAGTCACGATGCTACAAGTCATAATCAACTGGAAATAATTGTTTTTCTTCTTCAATTTTCTCCATCCTCATTCGTTGTGTAACCTAATTAGCAACTGTCAGTAGATCAGGGTCTACTTAAAGTTTTTGAGGTTTAAGTTATTTTTGTAGAGAACGAGGAAATGTAGTCTAAGCTCTTGGGACATTTACGCACACATAGTTAATCATCCTTCTGCCACACGTCCGTGCGTAAAATGGAAGTGAGAGCGCGCACACAGGACGAACATCACTGCGGGAACAGCCGTCAACCGACCAGTTACTCGGACTGACGGCTATGGACGGTTCATTAACTGATCCCCCCCTTCTCACAGGAACCATCTCTCTATGGTCTCATCCACGATTTCTAAACGAATTCTAAGTGAAAATGAGAAATTTACACAACTGCGCAGTTTCTTCGCTTCTTTTGTTTCTCTGGAACATCTTTTAGATCTAATAAGGAATCTTTATTATTGGCGTATAACTCAAATGTGGCTCGTCTCTGGGTCCAGTAAGAGGATCTCAGAGCGTAAAACGCGCCTGCTGCGGTGAGGACCAGAGGAGGAACTGGGAAACGTGCGTCTGCCTCTCTTCAAACAGGAGATATAACAGGGAAGTAGCGCAATGGTGAGCTCGCTTCTGTTGCTGCTCAGCTGGACGGTGATCTCCGGGGTTGTTAGAGCTCAGAATGACACGGAGCCGGTCGTCCTGGAGGGTAAATGCCTGGTGGTGTGCGACTCCAACCCGGCCACAGACTGGAGGTCCTCCTCGTCTCCGCTCGGAATCTCCGTGCGCGCAGCCAACTCCAAGGTGGCTTTCTCTGCTGTCCGGAGCAACAATCACGAGCCGTCAGAAATGAGCAACAAAACAAGAATAATCTACTTCGATCAGGTGGGACATTTGTGTTTATCACAATATTATTTCAAAGCTGAAACAAATGCGCGTTTTAATGTACGTGTTTATTATATATTTGCAGTCTATATTCTCAGCAGGTGTTGATTAGTTTCACTCCTTTGCGTTTGGAGTTTGGATTTCTGACCTGACGCTGAACATTAAGCATATGTTTGCATGGTTTAAGTGCAGCTGCAGCCCCGAGCTTTCATCTGTTGGTGTTTGCGGCTGACGAGCAGATTCTGTTGGTGCGCGCATGTTTCACGCACGCAGGTTCGAAAGTATCAGGATGGTCCGTCTTGCAGTAGCCAGCACGCAGACGCACGCACACACGCACGCACAGGTGATTCCAGCCATTCCAGCCATGCGTGCGTGCCAAACGCTCACCCAGCGCCGGCCCAAGGCATGTGCAAACGAAGTGCCCTCCCCTCCTTCGGCAAGTTTCCCCTCTGCTCTTAAAGTTACACCCCAAAGACAGAATTTCCTTAAATGTTAAAGGCAATTTTATATAATGAAATATTAGGATTTATTGCGCACAGCTACATGATCATGTATACAAATATTTATCCCTTCCTTTTTGTGAATCTATAAACAGAAATTTTGTAATAATAACATTTTGTAGGCTTCAGGATTACAAAATGTGATAAGACTGAGCCAAAAAATGGGGACTTATTTGTTCCTGTTATATGCTGCATTTGAAACAAAGTTATGGAAACTGCGTTCCATGTGAAAATGAAAAGCAGCAGGAAGCTTGTCTAAATTCTTAAGAGTTTGTATAAAAATATTAATAATAATAAAAAATATTTCAACTTTATGTTTATTGTTGGCTCACGAGTTGCTTCTGGGTGTTCCCTCCACAGATGACCAGCATGCATGGTGCTTCTTCTTGCTCTGGTAAAAACTCGTTGAATGCCTAAAATCCCATTTTCTAACAGGAAATCTTTCCACACTTTAAAACAGATTCAGCTTTTAAAAAACTTTAAAAAACTTTTAAAACTCGGCTTATTTGACAGTATTGCAGGCGTTTTATCTTGCAAGCGATAGAATACGATGTTTAAACTTTTAAAAAAACAGCCTTCCTGTAATTGGGACCACACATAAATCAAGCACGACATATGTTGACATAAAGCCAATTTGACCCTTACAAAATATTCATATCTATTCTCTGTATATTATTCAATTTTGACCCACTTTATAGTTAAAAGCTCTAAGAAGACCTCCTCTACACAGAGCTTTAATCTACTTATTTATTTAAGATCTATAGACTGTATATATGACATTGTTAAATTATTTGTTCTGAATCTGTGTATCTTACTTAGAATAGAAAATGTGTCCGACTTAGTCAATGGGCTCACCGACAACATGCTTTCCATGCCCTTACAGAGTCACACTTGTGTCGTCATTAACTTTGACCAATCTTAAAGAGATATCAGACAGTTCAGACCGCTACGAAATTAAACCCAATTAATATTTTAACTACAAATGATATCCTCATGGCCTCAGACAATGGACTCATGTCTATTCTAGTTCTGTTAGATCTCAGTGCTGCTTTTGACATAGTCAATCACAATATCCTCATAGAAAGGCTCGAACACACTGTGGGGATCAAGGGAACAGCACTAGGCTGGTTTAAATCGTATTTGTCTGATGGATGCCAGTTTGTCCATCTAAATGTCAAATCTTCTCCGTATTGTAAGGTTACCTGTGGAGTACCACGGGGTTCTGTACTTGGCCCAATTCTATTTACTATATACATACTCTCTATTGGTAAAATCATTAGACAGCATGGTGTTAATTTCCACTGTTATGCTGATGATACACAACTGTATTTATCTATAAATCCAGATGAATCCAGTCAGTTTGGTAGATTACAGGCATGTCTAGATAACACAAAAATTTGGATGACTTTAAACTTTTGCTCTTAAACTCTGAAAAGACAGAAGTTGTCATAGTTGGACCAGAACCTCTAAAAAAGAAATTGCTTAGTCAACCCCTTAACATGGATAGCATCAAATTGGCATCTGGTAACGATGTAAAGAACCTTGGTGTTATTTTTTGATCAGGATATGTCTTTCAAGTCCCAAATAAAACAGGTCTGTAAGATCTCCTTCTTTTACCTTAGGAATATAGCAAAAAATTTGAGATATTCTCTCTAGGACTGATGCTGAAAAACTAGACTTTTTTTTTTTTACTTCAAGGCTTGAATATTGTTACTCTTTATTACCAGGAAGTTCACAAAATGCAGTTAAAAGCCTTCAGTTGGTCCAAAATGCTGCAGCAAGAGTTCTGATGAAACTTAAAAAAGAGAGATCATATCTTCCCAATTTTAGCTTCCCTTCAGTGGCTCCTGGTCAAACTTTCAAGATTCTTCTTTTGACATATAAAGCCCTCACTAATCAAACTCCATCATATATCAGAGATCTGATTACTCCTTATGTCCCTAACAGAGCAATTCTCTCTCAGACTGCAGGTTTACTGGTGGTTCCTACAATCTGTAAAAGGAGAATGGGAGGCAGATCTTTTAGTCATTAGGCTCCTCTCCTGTGGAACCAGCTTCCAGCTTTAGTCCGTGAGGCAGACGCCCTGTCTAGTCTCAAATCTAGGCTTAAAACCTTCCTGTTTGATAAAGTTTATAGTTAGGAAGAGGTAGAGAAGACAGCTTAATCCGATTGGGGGAGGAACTCAGTCTTGACAGATGGTTCTCCTTTGCTCTACCTTCTTCATGTCTCACTCTGTAGGGTTATTTAAGTTTTTCTATTGTTATGCTGCTAAAGGCTTAGACTGCTGGAGGACAATCTGACCACTTTTCTCTCTGCTACTTTCTTCCTTCGTCCAATCTGCTTTAGTTACCGTTATTTCAACCTTGTTAACCTTTTATTTTCTCTTAGTGTTCTTCTCTCCATAGTAACCACACCACGGTCTGGCGTTCTGTTAGCTGAGACAGATTCTTGATGAGAACATTGGCTAAGATGCTTCCAGTGACGCTCTACAACTGCTGCTATAAACTAATTTTTGTCAGTATCCTGTGCCTTTTTTTTTTTTTCTGTCTCTTCGACCCCCAGTCGGTCGTGACAGTTGGCTGTTTGTACTGAGCCATGTTCGGCTGGAGGTTTCTTCCTGTTAAAGGGGAGTTTTTCCTCTCCACTGTCGCTACATGCATGCCCAGTATGAGGGATTGCTGTAAAGTCAACGACAACACTAGCCATTGCTTCGGTCTGCTGATTCCAGAGGAGTGAATGCTGCAAGTCAATGACTCGAGGCAATCTGCTGGGGTTCCTTAGACTGGAAACTTTTTAAAATTGATTTGTTTATGATGTATCTTTGATTTTAATTGATTTTCTTGTAAAGTGCCTTGAGACAACATCTGTTGTAAATTGGCACTATATAAATAAACGGATTCTTGATTCTTGATTCTATACTGAATTGGAAAAAACAACAATGCAGTAACATTGCAGTAAATTTCAACATGTAAACTAACAACGTGCAGTGCAAAGAATGTGGATTTGGAATGTGTTTCTTAATCTTGACCTATGAAGATTTTGTTGTAATATGGTCATCATAATATTATTTGTGCTCTGTTTCTTTAATAGGAACATGATGTTTATCTAAATATGGTCATTTTATTTAAATAGACAAATTAATGGCAATGAATATCATTCACATCTCCCTAGAGAGTACGGATTCTTCCTTGAATAGTTTTGTTTAAAGCCGGCAGCACTTAAGGTTCCATTCATATTTCTTCTCCCCTATCAACAGCAATCATCAGACTTTACTTTGTGGTGCAATCTGGATCTGCTCTTTCATTCGGTATGGACTAAGACCCCTGTCGAAAAGGTGTATCCAAAACTCTAACATTTGTATTCGTATTTAGATGTCAATTAAATTCTTGTGCCCAAAACTGTTGTTTTTATAATAGTATGAATCTAAGAGCTGTGAACACAACTCTGATTTTTACCACTACAAACTCTTCCATTCTCTGCTTTCACAATTTCAACGTTTGTGGCTACGAGAAAAAAAATTGCTATATTCACAAGACTTTGCATTCACTTTTGGGTTCATAGTCACATAAAAAATACAATCCTAATCCGCACAATTTCTCAGACCCACAAATATTTCAGCAGAGTTTTGGGTTAAAGAACTTAACTGACATAAAAATACGAATATAAATGGTAAAGTTGTGGATGCACCTTTTTGATCTTACTCCATACCGAATGAAAGAGCAGATCCAGATTGCACCACAAAATAAAGTCTAATGATTGCTGGTGATGATACAAACTTAAGCGCTGCTGGCTTTAAACAAAATTATTCAAGCAATGTTAGAGTTGTGCGTACCTTTTTGACAGCGATCTTACTCCATAAGTCAAAGGCATTGATTGTTTTTAGTTACTTTTGTACCAGCTATTGAATTTCAGCCCAGAACAATGACATGAATGGGTCCTGTAGCGACGAGAAAAGTGCAAATGTGCTAAAATATACTATAAATGAACTTTAATAGATAATTGCTGGCTCGGTAATAAACCATGAATACGGGGGTGTTAAACGTACAACGTGCAAACAAACAATGCAAAACAGTTCTATTGTGGTGGGACGACTGGATTTAAAGGAAGAAGGGAGAAAAAAAATCAAATACAGTCTATTTACTTGAACACTTTTGGGCTATCCCAGTAATTTCCTATAAACAAATGAAACAAGAATCCAAATATGAAAAATCTGCATGGTTATATATACGTGG
>JAVLVB010001109.1:1007742-1032149 GCA_032876305.1 Orestias chungarensis
TGGCAGTGGAAAGTGGTACCTGGCCTCTAAAAACAAAAAAAGAAGCTGGAAACCTTTAAATGAACTGCTTTAATTTTGTTAAAAAAATGATGAGATTAAATATTTTATAATGTTTGTCACTTTCGTTGTCTGGTTATAGGAACAGCAGATTTTGTCGTGGTTGATGACTCTTTAAGCTTAATTATAAATACTATTTTTTTTAAAAGCCTTTACTGAAGTGGAAAAAAAAACAGAAAAAAAGTTTTAATAATAGAGATTGTTTTTCTCTCCTTTTTTCCTCCTAGGTGCTTGTGAATATAGGAAACTACTTCACATTTGAGTCTGTTTTTCTGTCCCCAAGGAAAGGAGTCTACAGTTTTAACTTCCATGTGATTAAAGTGTACCAGAGCCAAACTATACAGGTACTGCTTTTATTCAGTTCTCAAACATGTTCTGTTTTATTCACGTCAGCCTACGATTACAATATATCAGTCAAATTTTTAACCAGCACATTTGACATAAGACAAGAGAAACAAATGGCCAAATTTATTATGGCGATTTTTCCCAAAATATGTAGTGGAACAAATTCTGATTATCAGAATTAGTAGTGACACATTTATATCAACCCAAAAACAAGTGAATTATCAGAGGATAAATAAAATCAGTTTATTTAAAACTGCAGGAAGTGAGAGCAACAATTTCTAGAATCGCAAGCTGCTCAAACGCTCATGGTTGATTACAGATTTTATTTTCTCCATCTTAGTCAGGACTGTTGTTAATGTTAGGTTGGGTATTGGTCCCTTGTCGTCTGTGTTGACAAAACGGGGGAAATTTAGCTAAATAACTTGTTTCGTAATAGCAGAGATCATCAGTATGTTTAGTCCATGCAGACATGGCGGGTTTGAGTACTTTAGACCATACATGTAGAAAAAATATACAAGATAACATGTAATCATCATGTATAAATACTGTATAACTATCCAGTTTAACTCTACCACCATCTTACCAGTCAGGAGTGAAGCAGAAGTCATGGGTGACTGACTTCACAGGGACAGCGGATAAAGTAATTGAAAAAAAATAGAAGATTAAGGCGAAGCTCCGAAATGTGGCCTAGAAGATGGGTTCTAACCCTGCATGTAGGGAGACTACAAAGATGACGGAAAGACACATAAACGTGTGTGCAGGGATTAATAAGTGGGTTAATATTTATCACTTGTATATAGAAAAAAAACACAAAATTATACTTGGGGAGTAAATGTTAGAAAAACAACTGTTTAAGTTGATTTTTAAACCCCTTTTTTTCTTTAAAAATGTAAATATGTAGTGTTACCATTCTTTGACAAAAGGTGTTTGTCTCAGTTCTTACTTAGAGTCCATTTGACTAGACCACCAATATCCGAATTTTTTAAAATGAATCCAACCAATACATCTTCTCTTGTTACATTTAGCGGTGCATTCTGAAGTTGGAATTTCTTATTTTCAAATTTAAAAAAAGCACGAGTGGATTGTTTTTAGCTTGTATGCTAAATGTAGTTAGCCTGGTCATAATCGCCAAGCTAATAGGAGTTAGATTTGTACAACTTGTAAAGGAAAAAAATATATCATATTTGCTCATGATTAAGTTTCTATCATACCAATACCGACATTTGATGGACCTTCTGCTATGGTTATTGGAAATGACTGGCTAAAATTTGCCATTTGTCTAGACTGTAAAAACCTCAAGTCTAGACAACAAGTATGTGAACATAGAAATCTAATCCATTAAACTATATTTGTTTAAATAATTAGACAAAAACAACTACATACAAAATATACTAAACAATGTCTAAGCTGTAAGAAAGTTGGGTTACTTTTTTGTCCAGGTTAGCAATAGTCTTTATCCCAGCTCTGTTTATTACCACAGAATTACACTTCCTTCAGAGACAAATACATTAAGGTCTCAGGGAACAGTTTGACCTTTTCCCACAAATCCTCTGCTTTTAATTTCATTCTTACCAGCGCTAAGGTGAGTGGTTTATCCTCTGAGAAACACCTTCCTTCCTGAAGCTGTGAAACTCTTGATCTCCACCACTGCACTGACACTTTACATGGTTAATACATATTGAACACCTTCACATACCCGCACTGAGACACTTTAAACGTACTCAACATCATGATGCTATAGTAATTTGCACTACGATTAATTCATCCATTCATGCAGCTGCTTCTCCAAACTCCCTACTCACTTATATTCTGTATATTTTCTGTATATTTTGTGTTTATTACATTCCATCTTATTTTATTTTTTACTTTATTTTATCTATTTTAATATTAGCTATTGGGTGAAACTGGACCGTGAGATTACAATTTCGTTCCACCTCATGTACCACATGTGTTGCGAATGACAATAAAGTTTCCTTGAAATCCTTGAAATCCTTAAATGTATCTTTTAAATTGGATACACTGTGAAAAGATGACCCGAGGATGCAGTCAAACCTACTACTCATAATTTTTAGAACTCTGTGTTTCAGTTTCGTTTCAGTGGCTTACATAGTTATATCTATCAAGACTAGCTGTTTACTGACCAGGCAACATCCAATCAGATGTGTGCATGTAATCCTCATTCAAGTTCATGTGACGCTGGTAAAGATTAATTTTACTTTTCTAATTAGTTATACGTTCTCTAGCAAATAGCAAAGAAACCAGCTCTTATTTTCAGCCATCAACCACATGGTGGATTATTTGTGTGTTCATATTTGACCACACAAATAATCCTGGAGGTACATTTGTATCTCAATTCCTCTCACTTTGGGGAATGGTCGATTAGCAATGGTTGCAAATCAGACTTAATGGGATGCTACCACAAGAAAAAGGTCATGTCAGTGTCGCCAAATGCGAATAAACTTTACTTATGTGACCATCAAATTTTCTTCTCGGCTGCATTTGACTCATATAGGATACTGAAGACTTATTATTTAGGATGTTTGCTTTGAACCAGGTTAGCACCCTTTCAGTTCATGTTGTGAAATCAGCTCCAATGCCTTGATATATGTGCTACAGTCCAGTTAAAGATCATGAGCCTCTGTTGTTCCTAAACATTCCAACCAAATCCCATTTATCTGAAGCTGGGAGGCTGGGTCAGATATTCTAAACTTAGGCATAACTATACAAATAATGTAAACCTACAGTAACAGCAGAATTAGTTTGTCTTAAAATTCATGTTGCCTCTTTAAGATTGTTTGCATAAGAGCCGTTATATTTCATTTTGATCCTATGTTTATTAGAGAAAATCTGGTTTGTAATGGTACACCAAAGGTTTTTGTTGTATAATCATTTAAAAAATAGTTAAATATATGCGGTGGCAAACCCATGGGAAGTGTATAATAACGTTTGACCGGCGCTATAAGGCCAATATTTTAAAATAAAAAGTTTTTGCACTACGTTGTTGTGTAAAACTAAGTATGTCAAATATATTTTCTGAAAAACAATCATTCATTGATTTTGTTACCATACACTTGAAATGGTTTTAAATTACTTTGCCTGTTTAACCGAAAATATATAATATCACAGTACTCTTAAAGTGCTTAAGGTGGTAAGGTTATCGTAATTTGATCAAATTTTCTTGTCTTCATAATGAGTTTTACAAACCATTATCGGTATTTGAGTCACACAGGCTGATTATTAACAGCTAAGCTATAGGAGCCATGCACTGATTAGCATTAACTGTTACCTTCTTGTGGGTTATTTAGGTGAACTTGATGCTAAATGGAAAACCAGTGATCTCCGCCTTCGCAGGTGACAAAGATGTGACCCGTGAAGCTGCCACCAATGGAGTTCTACTTTATCTCGAAAAAGAGGACAAAGTTTACCTGAAGCTGGAAAAAGGAAACCTAGTGGGCGGATGGCAGTATTCAACTTTCTCTGGCTTTCTCGTTTTCCCTCTGTAAAAAGAAAAGAAAGGAAAGACAATTTCAAGTCTACTGACTTCTTCATGACGTGTTGTCACAATATAATCAACAACATTGCTGCTTCATCTGCTGGATTAAGCTTAACGACTGAAAAATGACATGAATACGGAGGAAGTGACTTTGGAAATTGCTTATAGTCCGGGGAGCAGTCACGTTTGGATCAAAGAAGCTCGAAATTTTCCCACAATTTTTGCTAGAATGTGTTTCTGTCACTAAAGCAGCCCAAAGATGAACACCTAAAGAAAAAAAAAAGCACTGCTGAAATTTTTATTTGCTGAATTGTGCTTGGGATCCTATGATTCTTTATCACAACTACAGAGTTTAGTCGCATCTGCTTTTGTTAGTGTGAACTGTATTTACTATTGTTAGCTGCATTAACTGTCATGACCAGTGCTTTAACCGGAAAAGAAAACAAGTGTCGGTACTCCCCCAGAATGTCATGTAAACTTGAAGACAGAAACCTGGGTCATATTGTCTGTTGATTTACAGTTCAACGGTTTTGTTGTGTAGGAATTACAAATGAAACATCAAAGCCAATTCTAACACATGAATCAATTTAAAAGTGTCATGGAGTCACTTTTATTAACTTCATGTGAACATAACAAATAACATTGAAAACTTAGGGAAAAAGAATAATGTCTATGTACTTAAAGCTGTTATGGTTTCCGTCAATAAAATATAATTTTTTATGTATTATTAGGCCGGGCCTCAACAAAACCACAGCATTTTAACAATATTTTGCTTTCATGGTGTTGTGGAGCTTTAAGGCAAATACATATCAAAACACAGACTGACATATAACATGAAAAATTCCCTGGTACGCTTAGGTTAAAATGTAAAAGTGACGGTACTGCAAAGCCATGCATACCTGCCCAATCAAAGCATTGGTAATGAACAATGTTTACATATGAGAACATGAGAGCAATGACCCTTTATTAGATCATCAATATAAAATACTCATTCATTGAGGATGGAAACAGACATTTTCTAACTAGCTGAGCCAGCTGCTTCAAATTTTTTGGACTAATACTTTTGGGGACATTTTAATAGTGGTATCATCACTAATTTCATGACATGATTTAGTCAGGTTAGTTTAACGTTAAAGGATTTCAAACTAAATTATTTAAATGCTTATAAATCTATTTTCTCCCACCTTCTCAACTCTAAGAGAAGTAATGTTGAGGAATACTCAGTTTCTGTAGTCAGGAAGCCCTTTCCAGACCAAATGAACAAGTCAGACAAGCAACTCTCCACACTTTCTACCTTATCATTCTCTCAACGAAATGCTTACACTTTATGATATAATGTGAAGTGATTGATTTGTAGCAAGCAAAAACATTTGTTGTATTGTTCATTTTAAGGTATCGGTTGGGAAACGCACATTTTGCAAATGAAACTGTGATTCCAAATCGAATTCTGCTTAAGGTCTCATCAAACCTTGAGCATTTAATGGCTTGGTTTTTGAGGAACAGTATAGATTCTATGTTAAAGTATTTATTGCAAAGTGAGATGTATGGAGAGAATGGTTTATATTTCGTATTTTTGTTATGTTTTTTAGCTGAAAGTTACCTAATGAACCATAAAATTACTAGCTCAAACAAAAAAAACAAGTATGAATAAAAATCAAAAAAGTTTACAGCAAATTAGTTACAAACACCTTCAGTCGATGTCAGCCTTCCTGTCTATAAGCTTGCCTATACCGAATCAACAGATTTGTAATTAAAGTCAGGTGCCGTGTGATCCTGTTGGCATGCAAGTGGAGCGCCATGGTTTCAGATCCCTGGAATCATAATCTACATTTAAGGCTGATTTAATTTCCAATACAATTTGCAACATTTTTTTTTTTTTTGCAAAAGCAGCCTGTATGCCATGAGCCTAAAAGTTAATTTACTGTTTTTGTTGACTATAGAACTCAAAATTCTTTCAACATTAAAAAAAAGTCCACCTTCTCATGTGAATTATTGCATTACATTGTTTAAACACAACATTGTTTTTAACCGGTTCCTTTATTTCTGTCTTAGATGTTATGGTAGAGGAGATAGATTTTAAAGTAGGGGTGTGATCAGCAGACATCCTGACAGTTTACAATGTCACACATAGGAAGCTAAATGAAAATAAGTCTGAAGTAAAAACTGCAAATGCAGAATATTGACAAAGAAAGCTCTGTCACTAATGGTTCTTTCAGAAGCGTGAAACCATAAAGAATTCGTCAAACTCCTCAGTACATATTTTGTATTGATTTGTCGATTTAATTTGTGTCACAAAGTATAAACAAATGAAATGTATGTCTGAACTAAACAACATTTGTGTTTGGTGACTCTGATGCCGGCGGTTGACAGTGCTGGTAAAATTCCTATAGTTTCTGTAAGTGATTATATTATTTATACAACTTTTTTTTCTTTTTCTAATAAATGTTTAACTGTATACATCAGTGTATTAATGTATTCAACAACTCGCAATGAAAGAATAAAAATTGTTTTTAAAAAAACATCCAGAAAGATGTTTTTTTATCAGTAGTAGTACTAGTAACTTTTAATAATAGTCTGTTGGTCTCCTGGAGTTCAAAATGTAAAACTAATGATTCAAATCCACCAAATTCATTTTTTTTGTGAATATTCATCAGAAGAGCTCATAATAAGACTAAACCGCATCCAGAAATATTTACCCACATAAAAGTTTTGCACATTTGATGTAAAAAAAGAACAATATATTTCATTGTAGAATTTCATGTTTTTGAAATGTTAATGAAATCATGAAAAAACAACCCCAAACCCTTTATTACAGATCACTTTGTTCATTCACATTCATAAGGGAGGATCGGACAAGATCCTGTATTGCAGAATCAAAAGGACAAATTTTATAATGTGAACTTTCTCCTCAAGGCATTTTCCTGTAGGGTTTGACCCCAGGAATGAGCTCTGGGTTGCAGTTTTTAAGCAAAGTTCAGCATGTTTCCATCTTTTTCTGTCTATCAGGATATTTTTCAGATTAGACAGACAGTCGAGGAACACATTATGACTCTGTTCACCCATTGACTCTACTGCATCCACTGCAGTTTTTGCTTTTTACTTCACAAAACTCATTCTACCTGTAACAGCTCTATTACTACCTACAGAAGTGGAGGAAAAAAGTTGTTTTTTAACCATATTCAAATTTACATTCTGTGACGTGACCTTTCCATTCATTGGGAGTCATAGAGAAAACCTGTGTCATGATTTTGTTTTAAACTCTCACCCCCAAACAGGAAGCGACTCAGGAGCACACTCGGAATTAGTTAAAGTGATTTATTTAGAATATTATTTATAGTGTAAATATGGAAAGTGCACAGAGGAATCTTCTGGACTGGAACGAAGGAATCTTGGACGCGGGGAACCGGGAGCTCTGGAGGGAGATGGACAGGTGAGTCGGGAATCCGGGTGACTGAATATTGTAAGGAATAAGTCTTACTTTATTGAGAAGGTTGAGAACCGCCAGGGAGAGATGATCGGATCTCGCAATTTGGTTTGAGGCTGCGGTATTTTCCTTGAGCTGGAGGTCCAGAAGGCATGGATGGTGGGGAGGAGGCTGTACATGCGTCGTAGGCTTGAAAAGGCAGTGAGGACACTCGGAGGTGGCTCTCGTGGAGGTAAGTGGAGCAAATGCAGTCTAAAACGGATTTTGCCTGCTGAATGAGTTTCTTATTTTGTAGGTTGTGGATGTCATCAAGGAGTTTGTTCACGAAGGAAATAACGTCTGGAACTGAATACCTAGAGCACACATGAACGCATTTACTAGGGTTACGAGGGCACACATGACAGGTTGGTTGTACCATTGAAGGTAATACTCAGACAAAGAGTGACTACAGAGCCACTCCCTTTATCCTCCACAGGCTCATCAAGGGGATTGACTGCACCTGGCACCCAGGAGCTGCCAGCTCAGCAGCTCCCACACCAACAGGCTCCTGCATGCCCCTTGGTGAGACAACAAGGATGGACAACACCCACAACCAGCCAAAATACTTGATTTCCTGACAACCCGTGGATTACATGATCAAAGGATGATCTAAAAGGGACTTTAGATTAAGTCAGATCTATAGACTGATGCAGAGAAAATGGTTTTAAACCACCCATAAAGATCAGGTTGTTCTTAATCCCTTTTGAATGTATCTACTCTTGTACTTGGAAGTCAAGAGCAATTGGAATGCCAAGAATGGATACTGGGGCTGTGTTCAAACAAGGCATTAGGACCAGTTACCATGGGGACAGGTCTGTGAATTGTGCTCATTTGCAGAAAAAATACATACAAACAAACAAAAAACAGAACAAACATAAACAGAAAGTAAGAAAATAAAATGGAAAAATGGGTGTTTATAGCAACTACCAGGCCTAGCTGATTTTTATTTCATAAAATGTAAAATGAAGATGTGATTTTAAGGAAATGACCACATTTTTAAAGTGTATTTTGCTTCTTCTAGTTTGGTGTCTTAGTTTCTTTGAGTTTAGTTTGTCTAATTAAAACTCTACTTTTGGACAAATATAATATCTGAAAGGTATTTATTCTAGTTTAAAAAAAATCCATTGTCCAAAGAAACAGCCAATGTTGTCTCTTTTTGTACTGCCTGTTTTTAAATCTCCTATTAATGGTGGGATGCTGTGTTATGTCATACATCTTAATTCAAACTAAGTTAAGTACGCAGGCTCAGTTTTTGAGAGAGCTGGTGCTATATCCTTAGATCCTATTAATGCAAAACAGTTAAGTTAACATGAAACTTCTCATGATCTTATCAGGTTTTCTTCAATTTGGAAGAATCCCTGTGAGTAGTTCAATTGTCCATGATGGTACAACTATTGAGCTATTACACTGCAAAAGTTCAATTTATTGGACATTAATGTATCATAAGAACATACTATGAACCTCAACATGATACAGATTTTTGATAATGATAACATCACTTAAGCAGAAGTTAAGTGTGTTCAATCCGAGCTGATGGTGAGGTTGCTGCTTGCCCAAGGCATAATATCACCTCTTTTATTCAACATAATCAGATTGAAAAAGTACACCAGCATAGCTGTGAGTGAGTCATTCAGCATTCATTAAATTGCCGTTCAGAGCTGTTTGGGACAAAAATACTGTAGTGCTGCATTGTATAAATATTAAGCTTAATTTATTATATTAAAAAATATATTTTGTTTATGTATGTTATTCATGAAAAGAACATGCTCTTATTTTTATAACTGTTTCTACATCCAAACTGGTGTGCAGTCATCTAGATTGGGAAATAAGGCACATTTTATCAAAATGAGGAGTGCTGCAGGATCTGGACACACTGATGACAAGAAAACAACAACCTTTAAAATATAGTGCACATACATGAGATGTAATTCTGTTTAGTATTTTAGAATACATCAGTGCTGATATACAGTACTAGCAATAAAAAAAACTGGTGGCATGTTTAAGTTTGAAAGAATCCAAATTACATCTTTTCCATTCCTCAAATGTGGTGATTAAACCCAGCTGTTGTATTGTTGTTGTTATATTAATGCTCTATAATGGTGATCCCTGGAGATGACATGTTGAGATCCACAGGTGACACCAGCTTATCTCAGGTTGAAGCCTGCTGCAGTAAAATCCTAGATGTTTGGCTTTATAACCCACCTTCATGCTTCATCCACATTGAAGGAGAATTTGCTCTTCATGGAATTCCTTGGAGGACACAAAATACAAAACTGTGGTTGTCCTGAATATGCTGTTCACCCAGTAAGTGATAACCCTGCTTTGGGGTGTTCCCGGTTTATAGAAAATACTTCGGTCTCAAGCAGCTGTCCTTTAAAGACTAACATCGTATTCAGTCACTTACTCTGAATTTCTAGCGCATTTCTCAAAATAAAGTATTTTATGTGAATGGAAATGTCAGTTTTGTCAAAATGAAAGATCCCGCCACCATTTTTATTTACGAGGTAGTCAAATAGGTTTGTCATGTTCTCATTAAGAAAAAAAGAACCAACGTTTGAAGCACCCATTAGGTAATGCTGTAAAGAACTGGAAACATCATGATCAGTGAAAGCTAAGGTTAATATTAGAGGAATTGCTCAATATTGTAAACGTTTTTGGAAATTATAAGAAAGAAAATAATACAGTTTTCAGATTCTGAGAAGAAGCTGAAAACATTTGTTTGCAATAACTCAAGGGATGGAAATATTTGCTATAATTATTTAGCATCCACGAGTATAGGTCCCCCTGACTGACATGGTGTATATAGGCAAATGATAATCCCTTTAAACAGCAGAGAATTGTATGGAGGCAACTGACACATGTCAAAAAACCGTTGCAATCTGCTGGATGAAATGAAAAACTGCATTGATGTAGACAGAAGATGCTATTGAGGTTCTATGCTATATGAGAACTTTATTCTAAACAGAGAAATGTATGAAATAATTTACATCTTTTAAGCTCTTACTAATGAATACTTCTTGGTGAAACGGAACCTGAAATGATTTCATGGGTCAGTCGTGTCTGTAAATGTGAAAACAGCACAACAATATTATTTTGTAATAGTAGTTTCCTTGTTTTATTACCACTAGAAATCAATTTTCTTTAGGAGCCTCAATTTTCTAGCATCAAATAAAGGAACATGGATACAAATTCAGAGTTATTGTCAGTTTTAGGGGAGGGTGGCTGAAGGGAAGCATCAAAAACATTTCTCGCTAGGGCATCTAAATGGCTGGCTGGCACCAGCTCTGCAGATCAGAACCACTTCTGCTCCTTTAAAAGTAATAACAGCAACTTTAATCCGAGCTCCCAGAGATGAAGGAGCTACTCACCCTTTCTCCAAGGCACAGCCTACAGAGAAAGATCGTCTCACCTGCTTTTATCTGAAGTTTCTGAAATAATTCTCCTTAATTTTGCTCATATGTTCTCATACAATTTTGATAATCACATGTTAGAATGCACCAGTTGCATCCAACCACAATTAAAAAATAGACAGGGTAACATAAAAATACCTAAAAAAGTTGAGTAGATTTATGTATTTGTCACATTTCAGCTACTTTCTTTTCTTTATTCTGTAAATAAACACAAAAGTGGCAAAAGTTGTTTTAAAACAACTAGATTGTTGTCCTCCGAAACACTAGCTATCTGCGTCCTTAAATTATTTCTCTGTTGGTTTTGCTTTTTCATCTGAGCAGGTTCTTATATTCACATCGCGTCACATTTCTAATCTTAACAGGTTCTTTGTGTGATGTTCAAAAAGGTTAAAGCAAAGCACTGCTTGTTTTTTTGTGGACCTTGTGATGTTTGTTTTTTTGAATATTATTTACATCTGCTTGTGCAGCATTTGGAATAATATGTCTAATTTATGGTAATTCAGTGTATTTGATATTTGCTGTTATTAAAGGCTAAACTGTCATGGTTTGACAGTTTCCATGTTGGTTTATTGTGTTCCCTGTCATTTTTCCCTGCTCTCTCTCTCTCAGCCAACCACATTACATCAGTATCAGCTGTAGTTACTTTCATTGATTTGGTTCTACCCTTCACAAACAGTATTTAGGCTTCTCTCCTCCTTTTCCTCCCTGCCGGATTCTCCCTCATGTTTCCATGTGTTCCTAGAGTCCTCGTTGCTGTAAGCCGTGTAAGTCATCTTTATTTTCAATAAACCTTCTCCTGAGGAATTGCCGCGGTCTGCTATGCATTTTGGTCCAGTTCCTGCGAAGATCATGACATAAACATGTTCAAATCTTCTAAACTTAGTTATTTTTAACCCACTGGATTAAAGTGTAAACATTGCTAAACATTATTTAAATAATCTGATATTAGTTTGAATCTTAGTTAATGAAGTCTGTTCTGTGCATCAAGTAATGAAACCCGGCATTTGGAACTCAAGAGCAAATGAAGGAATATTATAGGTCGTTGTGTCTGAAAACAGATTTAAGTTTCTTCAAATTTTTACAAACTGCATAGGTTGCCCTGTTTGTGGTTCTGTTTTTGAATATTAAAGCATTAAATTATTATTGGGGAGATATTAAAACTAAACTGTGCTTATACAATAACATTTTAGCAGCTGCATTCTTTCTAGCCAACAACAGTTGGTCCATTCAATAAAGAAAAAGGACAATTCAATTAGTCATACTTAAAAGGTGGTAAATCCTTGTAATCCTTTTCTTTGCATTCCTGGAGGCAGCAGTCATCTTGAATCAGCAAACAAGTGAAGAGATAATGCATATGTATGCAATGTATTTTAATGCAACCTGATATAAGCGTATCTTTCATAAAGCAATTTTTTTATGGTTTTGGTGATGTCATGAGTCAGAACTGAACATGTTAAATTAGATCTACTACCCGAGGCTGTTCTTGATTTATATATTTATTGTTTTAAAGGTGTGATTATAAATGGAGCCCCAGAGCTCAAATTTATCTACCCAGTGTCTCAGTTAGTTTCAGACGCACTGAGCATATGCTTTTGGATTATTACTTCATTTTAAAGCAGCATTTGTTTTTGTTTTTTCTTTGTGATAAACATTCAGTTTGTAAAAGATAGTCCACCAGTATGAGCTTTTCTAAAAAGCTGCCATCTCACTTGTGAAATGTAATGGATCGTTTCCAATTATATCTTTCTATTATATCTCACAGGGAGTTATTGCAGCCTTAATATGTAGAAAACATGGATGAAGCAGTAGAGTTGGAACTTTAAATAAGAAATGACTTTTCAGTATTTTTCTAAATTACAGTATTTGAAACATCTTGGGCTCTAAAGCATAATGACTATAATGTATAAACATATTTCATTTTTGTAGTTTGAATGAATTGTAGTAAAAAATTGAATTCCTAATATGTGTAAAGGATCATAATAACACGGATCACTCCTAGTTGGTATGTGACGAAGTCATCCTGTGTGAAAATACAGGGGCAAGAAACCATTTATATTTATATAGGGCCAAAAAATAGATGTCAAACTGAAAGCTTTAATTCAAGGTAGTGGATCTCCTGCTTCTTTGTATAATCACTTTTAAATAAAATTTTGTAGGGCATCGGTTATCTTGTTATTTTGCCTGCGTGAGTTGTATTTTAGCATGATTCTGCATATTTTTTAGCTTTTTTGCAGTAATTATACAAACAGTAAAAATCTACTTCACCAATCCCGAAGCAGCTCTGGGAACCAAGTTTAATAAAGGTAAACACATTTATGCATTTACATTTTTGCATTTAGCAGATACTTTTATCAAAAGTGACTTACTAAAAGAGGGTTTAACATTGAACTACGACGCAATTTACCTGCAATATGCTAGGAGAGGATTTAACATTTAAAGCATTTAGGTAAACACAGAAGCCCCAAGTTCCATTCACTGAGTGCTAACTAATATCAGCGGGGGTAATAAGTGCTTTTAGATCTTTCAGGGCAATAGATACTCTCTGAAGAGCTGGGTCTTCAAGGATTTCTTGAAGGTGGAAAGAGAATCTGATGCTCTGATAGTGCACGTAACGTCGTTCCACCAACGAGAAACCGCAAATTAGAAGAATTTAGATTGACCTGCACGGGGCTTTGGTCGTGCCAATTGGCGCTCCTTGGAGGAACGGAGCGGGTGGGCAGTGACGTAAGGCTTTAAGAGGGTGTTGAGGAAGATTGGCAATAATCCATCAAACACTCTGTATGCCAGCATTAATGATTTGAATTTGATGCGTGCAGCTAAGGGAAGCCAATGAAGTTCAGTGAAAAGGGGTGTGACATCCGATCGCTTTGGCAGGTAGAAAACCAGGCGAGCTGCAGCATTCTGAATCATCTGTAGCGGTCTCACAGCACAGGCTGGAAGACCTGTTAAGACGGCGTTGCAGTAGTCAAGGCGGGAATTGACCAAGGTCTGAACCAGGAGCTGTGTCGCATGTTGAGTTAGATATGGCCTAATCTTCCTGATGTTGAATAGAGAGAAGCGACACCATCGAGCGACATAAGCAACCTGATCAGCAAAAGTCAGCTGATCATAGATCATGACGCCCAGGTTTCTTACAACCTTAGTGGGTGCCACAGATAGGGAGTCTAACCTGATGCTGATGTTGTGGTGAATACTTTCCTTGGCTGGGATAACGAGCAGTTCTGTTTTGGAGAGGTTCAGTTGGAGGTGGTTAACTTTCATCCATGCAGATATGTCAGAAAGACAGGTTGAGATTCACTTCGGTACAGAGAGGTCATCTGGTGGAAAGGACAGATAGAGCTGGGTATCATCTGCATAGCAGTGATAGGAGAAGCCATGCGAATGGATGATTGGGCCCAGCAATGTAGTGTACATGGCAAAGAGGAGGGAGCCCAACACTGAGCCTTGGGGCAACCCTGTGGTGAGGTTTTGTCGCGTTGATGTTTGGCCTTGCCATGCCACCTTGAAGGTAGGATTCCAACCAGGAGTGAGCACTGCCCTCAGTGCCCATGTCTGCCAGCTTGGTAAGTAGGATGCTGCGGTTTACAGTATCAAATGCAGCTGAGAGGTCCAGCAGGATGAGAACTGATGATTGGCCTGTTGCTTTGGCTTCTTTTAAGGACAGGACAGTTACTGACAGGAGTGCCGTTTCCCTGGAGTGACCGCTCTTGAAGCCTGATTGGTTTCCTGGGCTTGTTTGAAGGCGATGGGGAATGATTTGGTAGATAGTGAAATATTGATCACGTGAGTGGCTGCTGTCACAATGGTTGGAGCTATGGCTTGCAGGAGTGTGGTGGGAATAGGATTCTGTGGGCAAGATAAAGTGAAGCTGCTTGTGAGAAGCATTGATACCTCATCTTTGGTGAGAGGGGTAAATGAAGAAAAGGAAGCAGTGGGTTCAGCAGCGCTCTGGTTACAGGAGGAGGGGGCGGTGGGTTTAACAGAGACTTGAAGGTAGAAAATAATTTCTGGGTGTCGCTAGAACTCCTTCTTTGAAGTGGTGACGCTTGAGGAGAAAGATGAGAGCAGTATTTGGAAGTGTGACGGATGGGTCCTTTGATTTGTGCCATCTTCTCTCCGCAGCTCTGAGGTTTGTGCGCATCGATCTAAGGGAGTCAGCCAGCCATGAGTGTGACTGCATGGGTCATGCAGGTTTGGTGATCAGTGGGCACAAGCAGTCTAAGCAGGAACTCAGTGTTGAGCAGAGGGACTCTGTGGCATCATTTACCTCCAGAGATAAGAAAGTGCTATGGGATGGAAGAGCAGAGGTTACAACTGCAGAGAAGTGGGCAGGAGACAAATTGCAGAGATTGCGTCGAAAGGAGACAGTGGGTGGGTGTGCAGTGAATATTTGATAGAGACAAGCATCAAGCTGAATATAGTAGTGGTCTGAGAGATGTGGAGGAGTAACTTTAAGTGAGTTGGTCATGCAGTGTCTGCTTAAAACAAGATCAAGTACTTTACCGGTCCTGTGAGTTGGGGGGCTGCTTACCTACTGGAGATAAAATGAGTTAGTTAGCGAGAAGAAATCTGCCGCATCTAGAGTGTCAAAGTGAATGTTCATATCACCAAGGACAAGCAGAGGACAGTCATGCTCAGGGATGGAGGAGAGCAGAGAGTCTAGATCTTCTAGGAAGTCACCCTATTGACCCAGAGGACGATATACAACAACCACATACATTTGGTTGTAGCGTGGTATTCAAAGGAGTTTTTCAAGGCTCCTGATCTGAATGGGTATATTTCCATGTGTTGGGTATCAGTAGCCCCGTACCACCTCCTCTTTTGCCAGGCCGTGGTGTGTGAGAGAATGTGTAGTTGGTGGAGAGTGCAGTCGGTGTGGCGCTGTTTTCTGGTTTGATCCAAGTTCTGAGGGCAAGGATGTCCAGTGAATGTTGATTTACATAGGCAGAAATGAAGTCTGCCTTGTTCACAGCTGACTGACAGTTCCATAGACCTAAAGAGAATTTATTGGTTTTGGATGACGATGTGTGGTTTATTGAGCAGAGATTTCTGAGGTTACGTTTCCGTTTGTGAAAGTAGAACCGCCTGCGGGTGCCAGAAATAACAGAGATAGGGTGGGGACACATCGCGAAATAGTGAAGGTAGACCCCATTCCATGGCCCTGTTTGGTGGACACACTTTGGTAGATAAGTACGTCTTTACCCAAGAACGTCTTCACACGACAAAGGCTGAACACAAAGACTGACACTTCGCTGACGCTTCAGTTTTTTCCCCTATTTTGTTATGCACAAGCAGATGCAACTGTTCTGTGTGATTGAATGATCTGGCTAAGAGCACACCCTGGGAGGCAGATAGAAACCAAGGCCTGAGGGGAGTGGTCAGAAACACTTCCCTAGACAATGGATCCGTAATTGACCTAGTTTTCACTTCCTGAATGGCTTTCAGGTGAGAGTTTCAGTCAAAACAGGAGATCCAGAGGTACAATTTAGTTGGTAAATAAGCACAGGTACACAAAGGTAAAATACACAAAAGTAAAAGAAAAGATTTCTCCCTTTCTCTGTAGTTAAAGTGAAATGGATCAACCAGAAATGACAGCAATGAAGACAAAAACAGAAATAGGAAAAGCAGTGCCACAGGAACAACAGTAGTTCCTACGGTGGCACAATTTTTCTTTATTAGGGTAGCACGGTGGTTAGTCAACAGGGGACCAAAGAAAACCACCACCAGTAGGTCATGTACAATTTATGGTTGAAAGGGTTATCTTGGTGTTTTTAATATCACAAAACTGAATTTAAAGGGAGAGATGGGAGTATTGTGCAAAATTGTCTTTCTTAAGCATAATATCACATTAAGGCATTGCCTCATCAAAAATATATCAAGAGTATTGCTTTCACTCATTAATCATTGAATCTGTCATATCTGCCATTCAGAGGTTCCCATATGCTTGCCCCTCTATATGAAACCTATTTCCCCAAGGTTCCACCTTGCAGCTTCAATCCCCAGCCAAGTTCCACTCACACAAAACACATCCTCCGTCTTCTGCATGATAATATCCCAAGTCACCTTTCTCGAAAAACAAAATTGTATAATCTAGCTACTCTGTAAAACAAAATACAAAGCTCCTCACAACGGTCATATTGGGATAAGTGGACAGCGTGGAGAATCAGTGATGTTATGACATGTGTCTTGACAGAAGGGTGTGGTGGAGGAGGTGTGAGGTGGCTCTTCTGGAGACAGAATCCAACTGCAACACATCAGATACAACTATAAGTCTGTTAATTTATTTGAAGTGTTTAATGTATACATTTTTAAAACAACCGAATTCTGCGTTGTTGGATTATAAAAAGTCACTTTGCATCTGGAAAATGCATAATACTTCCCTTTTAAAGTTCCATCTTTAAGATGTTCAATTATTTACACCGGCATTTGGACATTTGGACACTGAATAGAGAATTCTTTTAACAAACCAATTTCAGACTCATTAAAGCTTTGTGTTATTTGTAAAAACACACACACTCTTAAAACTGGCAATTGATTGACTGTATCCTGAAAGTTATTAACTTTCTTGTACAAGCACTTTGAATTGTCTTTGGCTTAAAGCTTCTATATAAATAAAGTTGCATTGCCTTGCCTTGCCTTGTATTCTGACACTGTGTATTCCTTGGTTGCCATCTTGCCTACTGTCACTGGATTTAAAGAAACATTCATCATACAAGTTCATTGACACCAGTTGATTGCTGGCATGCCAACACATCCATTACATCAGCAAAAAGTAAAGTTGAGACCTTAGGGTTCATGAACCAGATACCTGGCTCTCTATGACTATCCTTAAAGTCTAAAAGGGATTGGTGACAAAGGGCTCTGAGAGGTTTCAGCCAGCACTGGGAGCAAACTCAATCTCAGGTATATTTTGACAATGCCTAAATCATCTGTGGAACCTTCTAATTTACGCTGAAAGTACACTCAATCCTCTGGAAACCCAAGGCTTGACCACTGTAATTTTTTACAGAGATCAATTACCAAGATGGTTCCTCTGCAGAAATCGCTGTATCTTTACTTGTATCGGCCACTTTCCAGTAGAGGCACGTTTAACTACAGAAATTTGATAGTGTCTGTTTAGCTAAATGATATGTTTAATTCTAGTGCATTATGCATTAAGACAATGAAGTGCTGGTCAATGCATCTAAATGTGTTTTCATCCCAAAACAAAATATGAAACTAGGAGGAGTCATTTCAGAGTAATTTTAAACTGAGTTGGAAAGAAATATATGCATGAAATGATGAGTTTGTTGTGAAAGTTGTACCTTTGAGTTGTGCTGAATATGACAGTCCTGTATGCAAATAGGTTTGGAGCATAACGGTTGATTGTTGGGCTCGGAAATTGTAGAAACCACGTTTGCATGTAGAGCAATTTTACACAGCACATCTGTGCTTAAAGCAGTTCTAGGAAAATCTCATTTGTTTAAGCTCAGAGGATGCAGGTTTCGGTCAGAGAAGCTGCTCTGAGTAACTGATATATAAGGTTTGAACTTGATCATTAAAAAGATTTGTACCTCTTTAATTCAGGGAACTGTCAGGATCCAGATGAAATAAGTGCTGCAGATAAACTGATTGATATGTTAAGGAAACCACTCCTCAGGAAAAAAAAAATATATATGATGATTTTAACCTGGGTGGATTCTCTACATTTATATTGACAAAAGAATAAAAGTTTAAAGTATTGCGTATGTAGAGCAGAGGCTTCAGCGTAAAAACATATTTCAGACTATCATAACATTTGCAGATATTGTCACATTCTGACCACACACAGTCTTGTAGTTCATTGGATTTTATGTGATTGACAAACACAAAACGATCCATAATAAGTGGAAAAAAGAGAAAACAGTAAAATGCAATTAAATATGAAAAAGTAAAAACCATTTTTTTTCATCTGAATACTGTGTAGAAGTACTTTTTATTAAAAAAAATTAGCTGGATAATACAAATCTAGAAACAAAAGCAAATTCCCAGGCTTTGCAAATTTGACTGTGTTAGCTCTTTGCCAGCAATTCTCAACTAGAATTACTTTGGTCCTAAAACAAAATTTCACCATTTTATTACATGCTAAATAGACTTTGATATGTTACTCTATTCATAGTCATTGTTGTGCTTTCATTGCAGCATCCCTTATGTTTTGTTTATTAAGTGTCTGTTTATTTACCTCAATAAACCTTTACATGGAATCTAAATAGCTTCCCTGTCCTTGAAGAAAATGTTCCCCACAGCATGACACTTTGTTTCACTTTGTGGATAATGTGTTTAGGGTGATATGGTATGTTGTCTTTGAAACCAATCTTATTGCATACATTAAAAAAACTGCCTTTCTGAAATAGGATTAAAATGTGATTTGATATTCAAGGCTATTCAGGTACCAAGTAACTAATCAAAACGTCCGATTTAATTTTTCACAATATTATCATCATACAGACTCTCAACATTTGCTGTGGATGTAGGTTGGTAGGTTTGCATTTTCATGATACTCTACACATGTTTGAAAGACAGATGGAAGAATTATTTGTGATAAGGTTTGAAATTTTCAGCTTTTCCTCTAAACCGACGACATAAGTTCAGTTGCCCGGATGTGTCTTAATGATGGTTTAGATTAGAACCTTACAGAAATACCACTGGAATCTGCTAGAATCTGAATTGGGCAGGTGTGACTGAATGGCACTACGATGGACTTGAGCTGTCCTGGGAGAGGGTGCTCTGAAACTTGATATGTAAAAAATACTACTAAAGAAGGAATCACAGTGAGAATGTCCAGTTTTTAAACCAAGGGCTTGGTGTAAGCTAGTAGGTCAAAGGAAAGAAGCTGGATCAGAATTGTAGAAGTAGAGCACAGCGCTCTGCCTGTCAGAGAGCTCTCTTTATCGCCAGCAGTGCAGGAGCATGACACGAGTTTGATTACCATTGTGGCTAACAGCGCACAGATGAAGAAGATGAACTTGACTGAACTGCAGTTCAGCAGAGCAGCAGGACAGGGCAGGCAGACGAGCCGGAATCATAACATCAATGGATTTTGGTAAGGGTTTTATAATCTAAATAAGCTAAATTCAACTGCATGCTTTAATTTCAGATAGTTTTGTGTCAGTTTTTTGTCTACTTCTAAATTATGCACTCCTTTCGGGTGCCATGTCAAATAAAATACCAGCAAAATACACTGATGTTTGAAGGTCTAATATGACAAAATCCGAGAAAAATACACAAATAAGAAGACAATCTTTTCAATGTGATCATTTGTGTGGGTAGCTAAATATGTGAAAGCTTTATTTAGAATGTTTTGTTAAAAATTCAGCTCAGTTATCATTCATTCCCTTCCCCCTTGATGACTTGGTGATAATAACCGTGAATGACAAATTCATCTCTCAGGATATTGTACTTTTCCTTTGACTGCTTTCTTGAGGGGGATGAAATGTATTATGTACGAAAAAGCACATTAATTGTAATGTGGATGCCACATGAAGATGAATTGCCTTTGCCTTGTCAATTGTCTTATGTGAAACCCTAAAAACTGAGAAGAAGGAGAAAGGAATGGTTACTTACTGGCAAAGCAGTTTAGGAATGACTTCAATAAAAGGTGCATTAGTGGATGTGATTGACAATAGGTGAGATGTCAATAGTTTGCATCTTACCGCCAGAAAAGAACAATTTTAAGACATTCTTGAGATGAATATTCAAGATGACGACAACATAAAAGCACCAATCAATCAACCAAAGATGTGTAAAACTTGCTTGAAGCTAAACGAGATGCGTTTGAGGCGAAGTCTGATCACCGTTAAATACACAAAGAAAATCCTGAAATTTGTCCTTGATATTTGTTGCTTGTTATCATTGTAGTCATTGGTGACTCATTCAGCTGATGCAGCTATATTAGTCGCAGTTTGATTTAACTTTCACAAACCTTTCATTTAAAATGTAAACAGATCTGTATGAAACCAAACGTCTGATTGTTCTGCTCGATGAGTGTGTTTGGACGGGGTGTCACAGACCTAATTGCCGGGCTACTGCGGCAGGTCATTCACAAGATGAGCTTGGATTACCCTGACACAGTCGGCATAATAATGCCACTTGTTCAGCTAGGACTGATTGCAGTGATTATGTCTGCAGTGTTATTTAGAACAGATTGCCTAACTGCTTGTGATTATAAAGCATCTGTAGATTGGATTAAAGACCTTTGGTGCAATGTGGTTAAGACTCATTATATTTGGGTGGATTTGGGTTGCATGTATTGATATAACTCAGGGACTAAAATATGTAAAACACGTAAGTGGAAATATTTTAGGAATTTGGAGGACTTTATGATAACAGCAATCAATTCTTGTGACAAACTAAGATAACATACTAGACTAGTTTGCGTGCAGACATGTACAGTATATGCACATGTTAAAAGTGTGTTATATTATGAATCAGCGGTTCTTAAACTTCATGTTCAATTCACATTTGTAGTTGAAAGGACATGGTCGAAGTCAGGAGGTCAGCCTTCTGAAACCATCCATCCATTTTCTGTTCACTCTTGTCCCTATTGGGGTCGGGTAGGTCTGCTGGCGCCTATCTCAAGCTTACAACAGGCGAGAGGCAGGTGTACACCCTGGACAGGTTATCAGTCCATCACATGGCAACACAAGCCAAACAAGCATTCATACACACCTAAGGACAATTTTGCCCGACCAGCCTACCAGTCATGTTTTTGGACTGTGGGAGGAAGCCGGAGTACTTGGAGAGAGCCCACGCATGCACAGGGAGAACATGCAAAGTCCTTGGAGAAAGACCCAAGACCCAAGGTGGAATTGAACCCAGAGCCTTCTTGCTGCATTGCTACAGTGCTACCCACTACACCACTGTGCAGCCCAGCATTCTGAAACCACTGGTGAAAATAAAATCCTTCTAACTCAGCTTGCTTACAGCCAAGAATTAAAAGAAATTGACCATTATGCCAACAATCGTTATCCACTCATTTGGAACGGATTTGTGAGGTCAGCAGTCTCAGCAAAGGGGGCCAGACTTCCCTCCACCAGCTTCTCAGGGGAAACACCGAGGTGATTGCAGGTCAGGGGAAGTACATATTCCCTCCAGCACTTAATAGGTTGTCCCCTGGGTCTCTTAGTGGAAGGACAGGACAGGAACGCCCTCCTATAGAGATGTCCACGGGAGATCTTAAAGCGATGTCCGAGCCAGCTCAGCTGGTCAACTCTGAGCTCCTCTAAGGAAGTGTGAAACTCCCTGTGGAAGAAGCTCAGTTCGGCTGCATGTATTCAGGATTGCGATTTTGTTTTGGCTATTATTCTTGAATTTAACGGCAGTTGGCAAACAGCGGTTTGGTGTGTATTACCACCACCAACTGGCGAGGAGTTAATTATTTTATACTACTTATTGCTAAAGGTATATCTAACTTTTTAATTTAATGTTAAACTAAATGATTCCTAGTTTGAATTGTGAGCCAAATAATCTTGAGGTTTTAAGAATACCAACCCTTGTTTCTCTTGTAATTGACAGTGAAGCATAAGAAGAACTCTAGTGTTACCAGAGGTTTTAACTGAAGTTCGATAAGTAGGTTTACAGCTCCCTAAAACCCTTGCCTTCCTTTAGAATTCAAACAAACTCATACATTTTAAAATTCTGACATTAAAACAACTAAGAAAAACCCCCAAAAACAAACCTATATACTCCCGCAAAGTAAAAGCTCCATCCTAGGACCCTTATGAATGTTGCTTTTTCCTTTTGTTTGTCAAATTTGTTTTTGTTTTACGTTGTTAAACTTTTAAGCGTATCTGATTCAAGAACCAAGAATCAGTTTATTGTACAGCGCCAATTTACAAATTTACAACAGATGTCGTCTCAACACACTTTACAAGAAAATCAATTCAAATCATAGATACACATTTACAAATCAGTTTGAAAAAGTTTCCAATCTAAGGAACCCAAGCAGATTGCATCGAGTCATTGACTTGCAGCATTCACTCCTCTGGAATCAGCACACCAAAACAATAGTTTGTGTTGTCGTTGACTTTAAAGCAATCCCTCATACTGAGCATGCATGTTGCAACAGTGGAGAGGAAAAACTCCCCTTTAACAGGAAGAAACCTCCAGCAGAACCTGGCTCAGCACAAGCAGCCATCTGCCATGACCGAATGTGGGTTTTAAGAGACAGAAAACTAAAATAGATGCAGAGGAAACTGAAATCATATGAATACTGATGGATACACTTTATATAGTCGATGCATTAAATAGCTGAAAAAATATATTAAATTAAAATTGTATTTCTTTACAACACTTCTATTAGTCTACCTGTTGGTTATCGTTATAGGTAAATCGTTATTTGTCTGCATTTGTATAGATCTTTATTAAATTCAAAGACACCAAACCAGACTGACCGAAGCAAGCCCCCAAAACAAACTGAAAATATTTCTAAAATCCAAACATTTTATTTTGGATACCTGTTTATTTTGTATGTTTTTAATCAATTATATTTCGTTGGTGGTGAAAAAAATTATTAGTGTTTGAGGGCAGTGAAGAGGTGTGCATTTTCAATACAGGGGTCAAAGGACCTGCAAAGGTGGCAAAGCTAGAGAGAGCGCTGATACATGGAGAATGGTAATGAATGGAAAGCTTCACAAAGATGCAAGGGAGGTTTGGATCTGAAGGGAAGGACAGAAGGGCAGAATGGACAAAACTGAACCAGCTGCTGTGTTTTTAATAATTTTTATTCATGAGACGTGTTACATTTAAAGAGCTCCATATTTATGTTGGCTTTATTGAAGCCATACGTCCATTTTCTTGTGGGGATAAACACAGAAGACTGAAACCATGTAGTGAGTAAAAAAATCAATTGGTTTGTCCTATTCGAGGAGATAAAACTGTTTCAAATACAATAAATGAATACATCAGTATTAACTGACGCACTCAAGAACCCCATCATTTATATACCAATAGTTGAGAGAGACAGACAGGAGCTCAGTTGTCATGGTTATGAAGAGAAATGTAACTGGCTTTGCCATCTGTTATATTAGATTTTAGGATTTTAAATGAATTGATTCTTTCTGTAGTCATTTTAATAAGGATGTACAAATTTAGCAAAGGTATTTTTACAAAAACTTTACTGTAATAACAATATATAGAATAAGATGGCGGCGCACAGTAGTGCAGCGGCTTCTCACGCTCCTAGTGAAAACCCTGAGTTACGTAGTTTTTACGTCGGTTCCGAGCCCAAACTTATGCGCCTTATGCGTATGAGTTATGGACGGACTGAACTTTGTAGGTTTAAGGACAGTTTGGTCACTAAAAACCTAGATAATAACATCAGCGCAAAACTGGGCAGACTACGGCTCCTCCGGACTTCGGCGTGGAGGAGCAGAGGCCGGCGGAGGCGATGCAAGCGGCGGCAGAAGAGGGGGAAGCGCGGCGGCGTGCTAGCCAGGCTAAAGGCTAATGCTAACCGGCCCCCGATTCCTTCACTTTTCCTGTCCAACGTCCGCTCTTTGGACAACAAGCTGGACCTGCTGCGGCTGAGGATCAGTGCTTGTGAGGACATGAGGAACTGTGCTGTGATCTGTCTCACAGAAACCTGGCTGAACGACACCATGCCGGACTCAGCCTTCCAGCT
>JAVLVB010001109.1:1032249-1081621 GCA_032876305.1 Orestias chungarensis
TTATTCCTATTTTATTTATTTTACTTACTTACTTCGATTTTATTTATTTTAATTTTATTTTATTTTTTTAACTTATTTTATCTATTTTAATATTAGCTCTTGGGTGGAATAGTACCGTGAGTACGTAATTTCGTTCCACTTCATGTACCATCATGTATGTAGAATGATAATAAAGAATCCTTGAATCCTTGAATCCTTTTAAATTCAGAACATACATCAAACATATACAATTATATTACATATTACAATATGCAATTATAGCAAATGGTGAAGACGATACATCTACTTGAAGCTTTTTAAAGCCATAATTAAGTCAAGTAACACTAACCATTACCAGGAATAATGTTAACGATGCTCTTAATTATTCTTTTTTAAGTTTGAACAGTGAAAAAGTTGCAATTAGTTCTGATTATTTTCTGAATTGATCAAGGCATGACCCTTTTCGGAAATAAGAATCCTGTTAGCAAAAAAGTGAAGACTTAGTTTACTGAACATTTCTTAATGAAATAATATACATGAAGACCTACAACAGTCAGAGGTGCCAGTTGTCATGACTAACGTAGCAAAGAAATATTTTTTTTTAGCACTTCTTGCTCAGTGAAGCCCATGAATCCTTCGCTGTACACCACTGACACAGTAAGATTGATGAGACTCACTCACTTGACTGACTGTGGAGTAAAAAACTCCAACTATCTGAAGACTGACGGGACTAATGAGGGAATGTAAACCCTGAACGCTGAGAATCCCTATAGCTCAGGAAATTTGATGATACAGAGATCCTTTAAGCCATTACCATTTTCTGAGAAGCAAGACACGAGTCAAATCTTTCATTTACTGCTGGAAATGCTGAGAATTAATATTCATACCTTTAAAGTTAAGGTAAATTTCCAAAGTTGGGAGCAGCAAGTTTGATCTCTATGTTAGAATAAGTTCTTGATGGAGAGAAAATATTACCAGGTCAATTAGCAAAACAACCCTCATTGCAGACATGAAATGTTTAAGAACAAAAACTGATGGCAACAACCATCCACATTTATCATAGAGAAGATTTTTCTGCCGGTGTGCTGACTAGTTTTGAGGGAAATTTCAGTCCTTTTCATCTCCGCTGCATTGAGGGAGTTTTTAACATCTTTCAGTTACACAGCACCAACCGTGGTTGTTAATTAACAAAGACAACATGGAAATAGCCTACAAAATAACATCTAACTTCTGCTTCCTCTTGAAACTGTGCTTAAATGGCACTTTGGTGTGAAAATGATGTTTCGCTGTTTGAGGTGGTAATAAATAGCAAAAAAAAACTAAAAATTGAGACCGAGGCTGAAGCAATCAATATTTGGCGTAACGGTTTCAGAGAAAAAGTGTTGAATTGCCCTCAATAGATGTATTGCATATACTGTAGAATGTTTTGCAATCATGCAATTTGTGGTGTTACAATGACACAATTCACTGTAGTTAACCAGAGATGGATAACTAATCTCAAATAATTCTCAAGTAAAACTAAAAGGTAGAAGAATTACTTATAATTTTCCAAATAGTTACTCAAATAAACCAAGCAAATGTAACTGGTTTCTATCCACATCTCTAGTTCAGTACAGTAATGTAATAATTTATAATCTAAAAATAGTTCACAATCCACTGAAAACAGTGGATTGTGTTTTCAGACCAATTGGAGAATCATTGTACTTGAATCACTACTACATGTGTTTTAAGGTAAGTCTTGCCATTGGTTGGCTTTACCAAAGAGTATTTAAGTGAAATACACCAAATGTTAATACAGTGTTCAGAGTTTTCAGTAATTATTAGTAAAATACTGTGAAAATCAAGATTTTATTTTAACCAGTCAGCAATTACACACTGTTTGCCATTATTATTCCAAAATGTCATAGAAGGCATTGATGTCTGTGGTCACAAGGCAAAAGTTGAAAAAAAGAGAGCAAAAAATTACCACTGAACTCACAAAGCTTAAATAGCAATACCATAAGAGTAAGCTTGAGGACTTAAGTAAAAGCGAATGTAATCATTCACATCTCCAGTAAACAGACACATCTACCATATGACTCGTAAATGTGTTCAAAAATATGCCCCTAAAAACATATTATTAGAGTAAACACAAACATACTTCCCTTCTTACTTCTCTTTGACACAAACACTAAATGTTTATTTTTAAAGAAAATGTAGTATAATGCACAAATGAACGAAAAAACAACCCAAATGAAGAACTAAATTCATAAGACGTGTATGCCTGTGTGATCAGAGCTAAACGTCTTCATGTGTAAGACATGAAATTCTTGATTCACCTGTTTAGAGACGACTGCTTGGTTTCTACTCTCTCTGAATCCTAACAACAGAAGATGTGATATCAGTACCGCCGCACAGTTCAGCAAAGTTTTGCCAGTTAGGAGCAGAATATAACATCAGTCAGTCATGGGGAAATCCAAGCATATTTAAGATGCAGGCATGATTAGGCCTGTGTGGTTTGTGCGTTTGACCCCGAGGAGGTAATGTGACTGATGAAACCCCTAAGATGGTGGTTATTCTGGTCTCATCAGCTTCTCCCGTGCCCATGAATCAGACAACAGGATAAAAATGCAGCGCAGGAACCCTGTTGTGCAGTGGCAACTAAAGCTGAAAAAGATGGGAACTTTATTGCAACTAGGCGGGAATTTGCAAACAGTGTCTAACAACAATTAAACCTCTAGAGATGGGCGCATACGGATGTACTTATTTTGGGTATCTCAGCTATGCGAGGGTACAAGAGACCCACAGCGGACATCTAAGTTTCCATGCAACACACAGAATTATTAAACGTCCATATGTCTACGCTTCCTCTGCAGCTACTGTCCGAGCAACCAACATGTTGTCACTGGGTAACAGTCGCTTTGACCTAGAGTCACAAAGCCGGCAGCCTGAAAGTGTAGCTTGGTCAAAATTTAGCAATATTAGTGGGGGCGTCCAGGCATACAGTGGGAGACAGACTGAAACACGGCTGAAGGTTTGCCTGGATATCTGTGTTTGTGTGTGTGCGGCACAGTGGTGACAGTAAGTCTGTCCATATCTATCTATCTATCTATCTATCTATCTATCTATCTATCTATCTATCTATCTATCTATCTATCTATCTATCTATCTATCTATCTATCTATCTATCTATCTATCTATCTATCTATCTATATTAGCTATTTTAGTGTTATATAACACTAAAACTCTAAAACTCCAAATTCTTGGAGTTCTTGGAATTATTTCTACTGCAGAGATTCACATTCAGCTGTCATGGGTTTTTCAACATTTATTCATCTATTTGAAGGATTTCTTTGTTTAAACTATATTTTGAAATTGATAAGTATAATTTTTTTATTTGTCTTAATGAATACTATAAGTTTAAATGTTATTTTATAAATGTTAAATAATTCTGAAGCTTTTTTTCAACCACACTTATCCATCACAGGTACCTAAGCCTGTAGGGCAGGGGTCAGCAACTCTGGGTACCCCATGCCACATGTTACACTCAAAAAGGCATAAATCTGAAAGGGAGCATTAAAAATACATACATACCACCAGGCGCACGTCCCAATTTAGCGCACACAGAAACATCTATTGCCTTCCTTCTTATGTTGATACCCTCTCTTAGTTAGCAACCTCTGCTACCAGGTTCAAATTCTAATTGGCTAAAAATAGGTGACTACTGGTGAGAAGGACGTTGCTTGTTAGTCAGATCTGTAAGAGAGTGAAAAACTCAACTCTGGATCTCTTATGATAATGTGGATGGAAGAGTGGTATTTTGTGCTCTATTGTATTTTGGATTGAGATTGGTTGTTTGCTGGACTTCCAGAGTTAACTTGCATTAAAAGGAGAAGCATAAAAAATAAATTTAAAAACAAGACTGAGGCAGAGAAGGTTGAATCTTTTCAGAAGCTGTGTCAAGAGAAAGTGCTTTTAACACTTTTTACAACCACTAGGCAGCATGTAATTGAAACCACTTTTTTGTGTTTTATACTGCAAATCAGGAAAGCCATTTATTAGCAGAATTTGTTGAGGAGGTGTTTATCTGTAGATTAGAGGTGTCGTTTAATAGGCTTCTGAACAAAGATTCAATCAAAAAATGGATATAAGACAAACCTTTATCAGCCAGAACTGTTGAATGACACATTCAGGAAATAATGAGATAAAATCAGAGCACAGCAGTTTAGTGTAGCGTGGATGTCAATGATTAGCTGTGTTTGGCTATGGTAAGATGTGGCGATACAAGAGGAACTGCTCCGCTGAGCCGCCAAACCTGAAACTACAGGAGGTGAGGATGTTGCCAACGTTTTAAAGGAGTATGAAGCCTTGGTATTAGGTCAATGACAATGGCAGCTATCATGTATGGTCTTGACATGCTGGTCCAAAAGGAGTAAATGCTGCAAGTAAATGACTCAATGTAATTTTATAGATTGGAAATTTTTTAAACTAATAAAAGTAGGAAACTGAATTTAGGAGAATTCCAGATGGAAAAAGAATTCCAGAAAATGTTAAGCTGTATGGAAATTGCCCATCATTACCAAGAACAAAATAGAAACTGGACAAACATGGAGAGACAATCCTCCATTGTAGGTCCTCTATTGCAAATCTCGGGTTCACAGCTTCCAATTTTCCTGGTATAGATGAAAAAGAAAGCTCTTTTTTAAGGTAAACATAATTTGCTAACTTTAGCTTAAAACTCAGCTGGTAAAATAATTTAACTTGACTTTAAACGAACAAACATACATGGTATAGGTACCAAATACCCTATAAACACATTTAAACACATATACATTATTTCTTGTTCATTTATCTTTTTCTCTTGGATTTGATGGATGAGACATTGATAGGTAAATTAAATCTTGATTTTTGGCAACTTGGACTAAAAGTGGTCATAGTAGAAGGACAGGACAGAGGTGAAGAATGTTGTTTATACTTATATTATATTTATTTTAAACCCAGAGCATGAGGACACCATTCAGGGCTTCACAGTGTTGTTAATTATTTCATTTTGTATTTTTCCTTTAGTCTTTTGTACGCTGTAACAGCAGCGCCCCCTTCAGCAGCTAGAAGTTTAGAAAATGGTTCATGTTGCGAATGCCAAGAACCTGAACTGCATGTGGGTAAGCACAGGGATAAAATTTTCATGAATTTTAGTTACATTAATTAGTCTGGCTGTGAAACGTTTTGGCCCTAACCGGTGTGAATCAAAGAGTGCATCGTAGAACAATGAGGCAATTAGGAAACTGGACTGCTTCTATTTTAAAGAAGTCCGTTCGGCGGTACCTTGTTGAAGGGATCCTGCTGATATTTAGGAATCTGAAACTGATTTTACAATTGACAAAAAAACAAAACAATGGTTTGCTAAAGACAAATTTGGTCTTCTATGTTAAACTGATCTTTATATCTTTACTATTGCTTAATTTTATACAATATTTCTAAAACACAGCGACATCAAAAACACAATTTGCTGATGCCCTCATTCACCAAATGACAAAAAAAGAAGATTTGTCAAAGTGATAGTTTTGCTACTTGTTGTATAATAGATTAGATTGATAGATAAGACAGACAGCTAAATAAAACAGCTCCTTCAAAATACCCTCCAAACTAACAGATTTTGAGAGAAGAAAAACGTATATCCTCTGTTTCACTCTACCTCGCTGGTTCCGCACGGACCTTATAGCTCATCCTTAATTTGTGCAACTTATATTTGTTTACACAGAATGACTACTTGGTTGTGGTGCTGACTTTACGTCTTTTAGAGCAAATAAGAAATACTGATGCCTCATTTTCAATAAAGGAATGTTATAAAATCTCTATAAGGAGGTATGGATCAGTGCCTGTTTAACAGACATTTCAGCAAACTATCTCGACAAATCTTTGCTATAGCAAAAAATAAATGCCGAGACAGTTTCCTTAGCTTTAAGATATAATCCAGATACTGCAGATTTAAAACTTAAAAGTTGACCATGATAGATAAAAACAGAAAATGAAGACAGGAAACATCATGTTGCAATTCACAATTACTTTATTTTAATTTTAAACCAAGTTAATAGCATACGACTATTATATGGAGGTATACAGCATATAGCATTATATTCAGATAAGTCCCAAAACACTTAATAATCCTATTGTAAAAACCTTTCCTGTTTACATTCATTCAAGACAAAAGTCTTTATTTATTTATTTTAAGCATTTTAAAAGGATTTTCTATGAGTGGCGTCAATAAATGTGGCGAGAATTTAATATCGCTGAAATTATTTCCAATTTTAAAGTTCTTTCATATCTTTGGTTTTCGAATACACACATCTTAAATTGTTTAAAATGTATTTATTCATCAAGATCCACTAAAAACAGAGATACACAGCACAGCTGTTTTCTCCATGCAGGTAAGACTGTGTTTCATTTATAAAGAAATTTATTTTGGAAGGAGAATTCCAGCCCAAAACGTTCCTCAGAGACGCCTGAGCTGCAGCAAGCACAATACACTGTTTAGATATATTTGTCAGCCTGTCCAAACATTAATACTCCAGAGAAATGCCTTCATGAAAAATGTGTGCTGTTTCTCTGTCTGTACCTATTGGATCCTCTATTAAGCTTCCAAAGGCAGTCAATACCAACTTCTCAACCATTTGGTTCATTTTGAAACTTGACTTTCACGCTGCACATTCCAATGACAACAAATAAAGCTGTACTGATTTCTAGAATTAAGAAAATATTATCTCATAACCAGCTATTTATAAAGTTGAAAACAGAAATTCTCTGGGTCTGAAATTAACTAAAACCGAATTTCTGTCAGGTCGGGATGTCAAAAGTATGTTTAAGTACATACTACCAGATATTTCTTCCTTATAAATTAATAATTAAAAACATTAGATTTATTTGGAGGCACGCGTGCGGGAGCAACAAACTTCTTGATGTTTTTCTTTTTCTCACACCTCTAAGGCTTGCATGTACATGTTTGCATGTCCTCTTTGGTTGTTAGTTGTGAACAGTTTTGACTTTTTACAAACTCAAACATACAGAAAACAATGTAACTTATTGAAAAACGAGCATCTTATAGCATGCAATTAAGACCAATATTAGTCTTAGCGCAACTAAGCCACAAACAGGGCAATAAAATTACAAATATAGGGCAACATTTAAAAAAGAAAAGCATTACAATATTGCCAAAGAAATAGTTAAAAATAAGTTTTTAAAGCTTCTTTTCTAACTTTTAGACATGGATAACTGTGCAGCTTGAATGCAAACAGAGAGATAAATGTTCCTCTTGTAGGTAATCATCCTGGAGCCCATCTAAACAATTATAGACAGCGCCTATTCATCTATACAAATAAGTCACGAATCCTCCAACATTTTCCAAAGGGAGTATTTAATTTGACATAAAATCGTCATCGCTTGTCAACAAAAATGTAAGAAATCGAAGAAAATAACAAATACGGATTGTCAGAGTGCATAACTATTGAACATAATAATAGAGTCTAAATCCCACAGAATTATATATTTTTTTGTAATACCTATATAAATACAAATACACCATGTACATACATTACTCAGCCGTAATTTTGATCAGTTTTTTTTTAACCGATCTTCAGATATTGAAGTTTTGGAGTTATTTTGATCCTCAGCTCTTTCTGTGGATTTTCAGGCCGGTAAAAGTCAGGCAACTGATTGGAACCTCGCAGCAGTGTTCTGTTTTTCTCAGAAACCAAAAAACAGATTAATTGGTTGTGTGTGATTGTTGCTTTATACTTGCCATGGGGTTCTCGGCTGGTTCTGTAAATAACATTTCTTGCTCAGTCACTTAAAAGTGATGTATATCAGTTACATTTTGTTGACTGAGTAGACAATGCTTTATTAGACATTCAAAGTTTGGAATAATTCTTAGGAGCCAATCTTTCCTTAAACCTCTGCACACATTTTTTCTCCAAGTTGTCAAGACTTTGTCTTCATTATCTACACTTACGGACTCTGCTGGAAAATTAGGAAACTCCTGAATGCAGACAATGGTGTGGCATCATATCTTATTCATGGGATATATAGGTAAAAGACGCTGAATATAAGAAAAGTAATGGAATATAAGAAAAGAAAAAGCAATTGACCTTCCATATAACAGTCTTAGTATTCGATGAAATATCCCAGAGATTCAATTATCATTTGTTAGATGACAAAATGGAAAAAGGTGTATATATATACATTCTTATTTTTTTAAGATTGCCTGTATTAAAGAAATGTGCGTGGGTGCAAAGTCATGGTAAACAGAATTATCTCCAGGTCATAGCTGCAAAAACATGACTAGGACACTTGTGGCTTATTTTACAATGTGGGTGAATCTGAGGAAATTTTTACTGAGCAGTTACTGATTTGATCTTCCAACAAATTTTAGATGACAATAGAAACCTTTATGAGTTTGTTGTCTCCATATCTTTTGTTGGGGCAGCAGACTGAGGGTAGTCACTACCAATGGGCTGAATAAACTGATTTGCAAGGTCAGTAATGTTGTTGGCGTGGAACTTAACTGTATGTCAGAGAGTAGAAAGCTGCTGAAGTTAAAAGCGACAGTGAATACGACTCCGACCACACTCCATGCTGGTCATTAGCAGAAGCACGGACTCCTTTGCCACAGTACAAGTGAATAACCCAAAGCATGATTGTTGCTTATGGACTACAGATTCTACAGTTGCTTCCTGTGACAGCTGAAGGTGCGTTTATCCATATTTGGAATTGTTTCCTCATAAATCAATCATTCTGTTGATTGTAATTTTCCTTTTAGCATCTTTCTCCAATCAAATATATCCAAATCTGAATTTGTTTGACGTTGTATTGTTTTGCTTTTAAATCAGACAAATAATTTTTCAGACATGACCCTTTTTTTTTTTCTGGATGTTTTTTTTTTATCAGATTGCATTTTTCTTACAGTTTCATTCTTTAAAGAAACTGCAGTAGCTTGTGCTGTTCACCTTTATTAAGCAGGAAAATAAAATTAAAAAACAAGCCGAAACCTAATTCTACTTTTCAGGTATTTAGAATAATTACATCACAAGAGGTTAAAGAATTTAGTTAATCGGCCGGCATTAGTGAACTCTAAAGCAAGAGTGTCTCATGACAGATTTCAAAATCTACATTTAGGTTTTAAGCCAAATTGCTCTGGTCACTTTACTTACTACCTCCATGTGTTTCCCTACAGACATATTCTATTTCAATAAAAAGGAGTTTGATGTAAAATTAAGCAAAAATAAATACATTCGAACGAGTTAACGAATTCTTACATGGAAGTAATTTAAAAAGCTTTGTCTAATTTAAAGTGTTTGTGTATCTAAACATTCCCATTCTTTCTCGTGACATTTGAGACCCAAGCATAAAAAAACGTACTGACCATACGTCAAGTGTTTAAGGTAATTGCATTCTCGTGAACAAGGACATCATCGGCTCTGCTGTGTGAACTGTGGAGTCAGGCTTTGTTCACTTGTCTCTGTGGGCTGTTATGAAAAGACACGAAAGATTGATTTCCATCAACTTTGTCAATTACTTGAAGTATCCAAGTTTAAACTGCAGTTTGTAAAGTCACTGTAGTAATTGAGATATAACTAAGACACGGGTCCCTTGATTCATTAGCACAACGAATATACAGCAAAAATTATTTTAAGCGCAGGAGGATCACTCCACAACTTTTACAACTCAACCATATCGGATTTGTAATAAAAACTGATTGTCCTATATTTCTTGTAATTACAGCAGCTGTAATCAATTTCCCAGTTGTTGTTGTGTCCAATTACTTTGTTGAACAAATCCCCACAGTCCTTTTCCACTAAAGCTGCAGCTCTGCAAACAAGGCAGAGCCTAACATTGTCGGCAACATTTATCCAGCATGTGGTCTTTTCATGTCTAAAAATTACCTATTAACGCACCGCTTGAACCTTTTTCCTATTTTTCACAACCCTAAAAATTTTATATTTTTGGGGGGGATCTTTATGCGACTGATTTACAGCTTTCTTCAAAGTTGTAGATAATTTTAATATGTATATATTACCAATATATATAACTATAACTCAAAGGCAAACATGAGTAAGAAAGAAGTCAGCATTAATAAAACCAAAGAATAACCAGTGGTTGGGGTAAAAGTTATAAAGTTTAAAACCCTAGAAAAGCTGCAGAGATCCGCATATAGGTGGGGGAACCTGTTGGAAAGGCAACCGGTCAACTTAGCATTGTGCTGTGGGAAAGTAGTTAAATACATGACAGTGTTGAAATAAAATGTTGGAGACAGCCAAAGGCTGAAATTTGAGGCAGAGATTCACCTTCCAGCAAGACAATTTGGCATGTTCACAGTTTAATCTCACTGACCTAGAGCTATTTTTGCAAATGGAATATTCAGACAAAAAGCACCAACAATATACTCAGAAGTTTGTGGGTGTATGTAAGGAAATATATAAAAGTTTAATGGGTATAAAAGCTACTCCGAGACACTGTACATCAAATTCCACATTCATCTAATATTTTATCTTCGAGTCATGAATATTCATGAGAATAATTTCCCTTATGCTCTGGCTTCGTTAGCTTGAATTCATATGACCTATTTAGGAAATTCCTACTGACTTCATTTCCAGAATTGGCTGTGTGTGGTCTTACTTTTTGCTCCTAAAGCAGATTATGTCCAACCATTCAGCGTAATGCAGAGCAGCTTTTTAAATTACAGGGAAATGTAGAAAGGGCAAATCTTTGCAATGTTCCCTGGATTTCTCTACTAATGTATTTGCCCAGGTGTTCTTCTGCAGTAAAGCTCATGGGAATGGACTAGAAGTAACTTCCTTTGGCGTGACAATGAAGATGAAATGCGATTATTCAAGGTAGTGGTGAATAACATATGATGATGAATGATCCAAACAATCTGAGCTTGGCTCCAACACAACAGCATAAAGCGAGCTGGTATGCTTAAGCAATTAATCACCATAATGTTTGCCTATTCAATAACGAAACTAACATAAGAAAAGAAACAACCCTGTTTTACATACAGGCATTCCTTGTAATAATGATTACTTGCTTTGTTATTGTCATCAAAAGTTTGTCTGAAAATTATATAAAATCTTTCTATAATAAGCAAAAACCAATAGATTAAAATCCAATTTTGATTCATAAGATAAGGAAATAATAAACTTTATGCAAGAATGTGGGAATGCACAATCTTATCTCTGGTTGCACAAGAAAAGTTTCCTACACATTCAATGCCACCCTATCAGTTCTCCTGTAAGAGCAGACAAAAAATGTTTTCCAATTGGATTTTTTGATCTCTTCCTTGGAGGAGATTCTGCCCATTTTTTATTGATCTTAAGCTATCTCACACTAGGAATCTTCAATCCTATAATGACACTTAAATCAAACCCAAAGAAATTCCTCAAGACATACCGGACTGGAGGTGTCGAGAAATATTTCCATTTAAGACCGGCCAAGTCAGAGTTTTAACTTGCAGCCAAGATAATCTTTCGGGGAAGCTAAGGATTCTGGGGATGGCGAAGAGGCTGGGAGTTCATCACCGAAGATGACTTGTAAATAATCTTAGGGCAAACATGCAGTTACTCAGCAATGTTTGCTCTATGTTATGAAGAGTTTTTTTTCCTATTTTTGACATGCAAATTTAAAACATTTCAATGAAAGCAATATCTTTTATTTTACTTATAATTCATGCTGGTTGAATGAAAACAAAATCTGAAATCTACAAGCATCAAGGGTAGAAATAATTATTGGCTTATCTGTATTTACAGTTGGTCTAAAAATTATCATAGTTACGCTTGGCAAAGGAAGTTTGTTTCTGATTGGAATCACAATAATCTTTTAAAAGGAAAAAAAAATGGTTTTAATAAAGTTTTAATAAAACCTACCTCAAAATTACACCATGCCTTTCTCAATAATATAATTTTCTTTTTCCTTAGAAAAAGGTTACATATGTAACTGTTGTCAGTTTTTTGTCATCTCTATCAATATGTTTTAAAAATCACCTTTAGCACCAGTCTCAGAGGTTTGGGACTGAAAGGCCATTTTGCAATTACTCTAATCTTGGCTCCACAGATTCTTTAAGTTTAAGTCTGGACTTTGCTTAGCCGCAAAAACTATGTTGGTCAAAATGAGATGGTAATTTTAATGTAGTTCTTCCACGAGTATTAATAATTTTCAATCTAGCTGTATAGGTACCACGGATGACTAGAGGTCCTGAAGCAGCCAGCCATTGACAGTTTACATAACATTTAAGGATTGGTTATATGTGGAAAAAAAAACATCCACTTTTTATATTGATTGCATAATTTTCATGGCTATTTTGACTTTGGTTATCCTAGTTTTATCTACAGTATTTACTTTTGTGTTGATTTTTTACATATATTTGCAGAATATATATATATAATACAGAAATCTTAAATTAAGCTCCCAATTGCCTATTGAGCACTATTCTTTGATTGATTTAAGGGCAACAGATGCTGTCAACTGGGAAATTAGTAAGGGTTTGTTCTTGGTTAGCGAGTCTGCATTTAGATGCCATTTGCAACTTTGACTTTTAAAAAGTTTACAACAGCAGCTACTTTACTTTTGTCTTGTATTTAAAAATATACAGTAGCTATTTTTATACAAGCTGGTTAACAGTGCACAGCAGCATTCTGTTAAACCAGCCTTTTCTTTGACATTTCATTAAAAGGGTGTATGAACATTCATATATGTTACCGTCTTATAACTATGACATTTATTGAATAGAGGTACACTAAAACAAACATATGGATGGAGTTTGGTAATTCATTAACATTTACTCTTTTGCACATAAGGTTGGCAGTATCCCACATATAAGTTCTGCTTTTTTGATCCACAGGCTTCCATAAATTAAAATATTTTTTGTGAATCTTGATGCATCTAACATTGCTGCCAGACCAAAATAACAAGAAACACCACAGTGCTGCATGGTAACAAGTTCAATTATAATTAAGCCGTCATTACCTTGGAGCCATTTGTGCTGATAATTGCGAGAGGATTACAACAGGTTGGCCAACATTAATTTTCATCTTCCTTTGTCGGGTTCAGCACCTGCCTGCTGGCCACTGGCTGAATGTTTTTCTGACAGGCTCAGCAGGAATGATTGATGCCTGAAGGTCTCTCACGGTAAGTGCATCTCACTGCTAAGCTGCCCCATCCATCCAGAGTTCTCTCTTGAAACTCATTTAGGCCACACCTATCCTTACACGATTTAATTCCCAACGGGCTGTGTGCTTGTAGGTTTAATGTCTGGTATTGCATACAACATTGCCTGGATGAATCCGTACTGTGTGGCTCTGATCATTTTCCGGAAATGTAATCACCTTTGTGGGATTTCTGATTCAAGTTAGGCGGAAAAATCTGCACCCAAGTTGTGAAGCTAATGAATCTCGGAGTCTGTCAGAACCATTTTTGTTAGAACAAAATCTAAAAAAGCAGTTGATTTTCATGTTTTCCCACAGACCTGTATCCTGTTGAAACAAGGAACATTCCAAAATGTAAACATTAAGAGTTGGATTTAAAAAAATGAATTTTACATTTTTATTTGGGTGGAAAGCTCTGCAGCATTGAGATGTCTCAATCTTCTTTTTATGCCGCACACATACACAGCTCAACTCCAAAGAATTTTAAACCCACCAATTTCCTAATACTACTGCATTTCATTGGTATGTTAACCAAAGACTTGGAGGGTCTTAGAAGTCAGGTGGCAATAATTCCTCTGAGGCAAAGTGATTCTACTACGCATAGAAAGACGCTTAAGAGAAAGTTTGAGATTTCAAATGATCCTTTTGCTATTCTCTTATTCGATTTAATCGACAGTTAAACAATAGTTAATTAATTTTGATTATGTTTAATGCCCCATAATCACTTTAACAACAGTCTGTCAATGTATTCTGTTTTCATTTACAAAACATAAGCTAATTTGACTTATCGTCTCATTGTTATGAAGGTTTGTGGGCAATGGACTGTAATCACAGAGGGTGAATGCATAATGTATCATAGTAAACACAAACACAAAGAAACTAAATGTTGGTTATGATTTGTGGAGAAAAAAGGGATGTTGATTTATCTTGACAAAACTATGATGCTAGCAAGTACAACTAGCATGCAGATACAGGAAATCCTAATTAGGAAAGACAAAAAGCGTTCATGGGCTTTTATATTCTTGCTTTATTGAACAGGTTGCTTACTCTCAGGTGTTCAGGTTAATCTAGTGTCCATTGTTTACAATAATCTTCTCCATTTGCATCACAGTTATTTTCGCAAGTTTGGAGAACCACCGATTAGCATGCGTGTTACAGTGGGATGCTGTTTGGACAAAGCCCAGTTTTTGACACATGGAAAGGGCTGCGGTCTGTGGCGAGCTGATGTCCACTATGAGCCGAGAGAATCCCCGCTCCTTGCAGAAATCCAAGGCCTTCTGTGTGAGATGTGAGCCTAGGTTTCCGCGACGCCACGGGAACGACACCACCATATGAGATATATGGGCGTAAGTTCCGTAGCCACCATCTTGATCCAACTCTGTGCCGCCGATTTCACCGTTCAAGTCATCAAACCTCTCGCCTTCTTCCACACCTCTTTTACCCATCACCGCCAACATTCCCACCACCTTGGTCTGGCCATTGACATCCGCCTCTGCCACCCAGAAGCCATTGTCTGGTATTTTCAGGTAACTTTCTTGAATGTCGGCCATGTCTGTGCTTAGCCTCCTCATCATGTAGTTATCGTAGATGTCATGGCAGCAGTAATAAATGAGGACAGCCCAAAGACTGCAAAAAAGAAAAGCTTGGAGGTAGGAGCTGCCTCCGAGGACATAGCCAGCCATGGAGATGCTCAAACCAATGCCAACGTGGTCTGCGTTGCTTATTGCCTTGAAAAATGCCGGGTAAACATTTTCAAGTATCCCATCATGAAAGAGTGACATGACCACATGTTGATCTGAGGATTTGTATTCCCTGACGGAGAACTGAACTGAAAAAGAAAGGAAGGGGGAAGAAAAAGGGGCTCAATGAGAATAAGCCGTCTGCTGTTGAAATCACAAATTCCTGATGGAATTCACATTAGACTCAGTAAGCTTACCTAATGCTTTTTAAACAAAATTAAAGCAATGCCATCAATATGCCACTTACCAAATATTAGAGTTCTCATTGTAATTAATGCCTTTTTCAAAAATAATACAAAAGCTTGCATTTGCATCACAGCCTGAGGTGAAATTCAGTATTGAAATTGTTACGCTAATGTTTCAATTTTACATTCCAAGCATGAGTCATTGTAGGATGGGATACAATTAGATCCTAAATGCACTGCTGATAAAAATCCAATCAAGGTGAGATCTTGAGGCAACAAACAAAAGGGCTCAGATTTCAGAGTGGTGCTACATGTCATCTAGGGATTTCATTTGTGACATTAATTTTCTCCCTCTTGTGTTAGCAGAATATTTTTTATTATAATCAATTACCTTAGCATAAATAAAATAAATAAAAGGAGTCAAACTTACAGTCGCCTTTGTTCGCCATGCCGACTATTTCTCCCTGTCTTCCGCTCACACTGAAGGACTTTATTGTTGCTGCTTTGCCTTGATTTAAGCTACAGATTGGGATAATCAGCCATTCACGAATGGGATTGAAATTAATCTGAGCAATGGTCAACATGCACATACATATATAGAGGACCTTAAACGACTTACAGTCAATAATTGTGAACAGCTTTGAACATTATGTACACTAAATCACACAGTGAAATTGAGGTTATATCAATTTGTGGAAATATGTTGAGAGTTTGAGTGAAATTATTGACAGGAATAAGTAAGTATCTCAATCACTGGGTTTCTTTACAAGTATGAGCAGAGATCCTGAATAAATTGAGTAAGAAAACTAAGCAGAATATAAATACTTTAATAGATTGATGTTTTAATGGATAATCCCCGCCCAATAAAAACCTTATTGCATCTCAATAAACCAGAAAAATCATTGAAAAGTTTAACTAGCAAAACTCAGATAAAATGTATTAAACGCAGAGTGATAGATTACAAAGATCTTTTTTCTGTACAGCTTAATGAGCAAAAAATATTTGATAACTGTTTAGTCAAAGTTTTAATTTGATACAAGACAAAAAATATATATATATATTAACCATTGTTAGCCTGCTTAAAATAATGTTTACATACAGTACATGCACAGAGTGTTTAGTTCCAGACATGGTTTGTGGGTCTAGTGACTAATTTTTCTCTTGGGCTTAGCTCCTGCATGGTTTTTAGGTTTTAGGTGAGGTTAGTTTGGTGGCTTCTCAAGCTGATTTTTTTTCTACATTTGGCACACTGAGCCTGTGTTTTGTTTTAGTTTTTCTTGTTTTTGCAGTCGAGCTTTTTCTTTTCTGTCGTTGAAGGTGACAATGAGTAATGTCTATCTCTTTGAACGTAAAGTGTGCAATAATGCGGTGGCCCTTGGACATGATTTTATTTTCTTCGGCAGGAGAAGGGCCTTTACACCTGTTTAAATCAATAGCTCTGCCACATGAATCTTTGAGTGCTGGAAGGTTGAATTGCACTGAAAGCTTCTGGAAGAGTTTCACAACCACCATGCAAATTGCGAGCCTTGAACCTCCAAACTCACTGGCACTAAAACCCAGTAGCGACAAAGAATTCCCTAAAGAAATTAATTAAATATTAATAAAAATAATTTCTGTCTTAATCTAAATAACAAAAAAACGAAACAAAAAAACAGAGGATAGACACAGAGGAATAAATGTTGGCTGATTGTTGGCTTGATTAAACTCAGACCAATACATTTCTCACACAGTATTGTTTTTCATGTTCTGTCATTTTACTGAACTCAAATTAGTTCAATTAAAATGTAAAACCCTGCAAATTTAGTTTGTGTTTATGTGAACAGCTCATTTAGTTTATTTTCAGTTTTTTTTGTTAAGTTTTGAGTTTTTCAGGTTGAGTGCAGGACCAAGAAATGGAACGCAGACTGATAATGAGAATGTGAATAAAAACCCTTCTTTCAAATTAAGTCTTAACTTAACTAATAAGGGGCCGAATGTCTAAAAAACTTAAGGTAATTAAAGGCCTCAGCCTTTATCCGAGGAAAAATAAATCGAGACTCCCCTTTACTTTACTTTTTATCTGTTTGCTGTAAGACGCTTTTAAGTTTCCATTTTGGGTCCTCACATTGACGACAGAGCTGCTCACAAAATAAAAGCCTCTTAACTCTGTTTAGCTTACCCACTCTCTCTCTCTCTCTCTCTCTCTCACTCAACACACACACCATCTTTCTATGTGCACAAGGACTTTGCATTGATTTACATCAATTTTACATAAATGTGCACTGCCTTACCCTTACACTGCACCTCACCACTACCTGTTTAGCCCTAAACCTATGTTAAAGTTACTATTATTATTATTATTATTAATAAACTCAATTGATACCTTTGTCCGGAACTTAACCCCTAACTGAAAATCAGTACTGCATTTTACTTTGGACCCAATAAGGGCTGTTAATAGAATCTTTTTGTAGTTGTTGAACAAGAAATTGTAATATTTCACAAAAAACCTCCTACATGTGGATCTAGGTCCACTGTCAAAACAGTTACAAAGACTCTTGAGCTTATTGATCCGGTTAGCAAAGATTAATGCATGTTTGTTTTAGCGGTAATAAATTACATGTAGAAACAATAAAGGAACTGGTTATTTCTAATGTAAAGATTAAAACTAAGGATTTATTAAAACCACTGAACAGAAGCAGTATGCCACCAGGCCTTTAAGTGCATCATTAAAAGAAATGTTCTATGGTCCTAAAATTAGTCAAGAATTCTGAGCTGATTTCCCATTGTCTTGAAGTGAAAAGTCATCATTAATATCGGAGTTGCCTTGGAAACCAACTAAATACTAAACTGCTCCGGTAAAAGTTCTATGGGGACATGGATACCTCTTTAATTATTTTTTATTCATTGTTGTCTTCATGCACAAAGACTGAAAGGGAAAGGGCCTGTTCAGTATTCTTATTGTAAAGCTTTACCATGAAGGGATTAAACTATAACATTATTGTGATTTCCCCTTCATATCCAATTGCAAGACATCATTTATTCAAACCCTAAGCAAACGTATTCCCATTTCACCATCTGTGTAAACAAATTGGACATACATTTAGTTTATGGACCATACAATAACAATTGTGAATTGCGATGAAGTAAGCAAAAACAAATCATCATAAAAATATTGTCTGAGGCTGTTTTCATTTGGGAAATCCATCAGTCCATTGTTTTTTTTTTATTTAAGCCTCCTTCATACTCCATACTTGCGAAGTAGTTCCATAACAGATCTTATGTCAGTAGACAAATTTAAGACCATCAATGTACTACATTACCCAAATATTTGGCACTTAGCCTCCACCATCAGTTCAGCCATCTTGAAGGACAATAGTGGAAGATAGACTTCCAGGACTTGAAGGGGCTGGTAACCAACATGAAAGGACAGTTTATCTATAATTTAGTACTGCACGCAAAAATTCACACTATGTTTTGTAGTGACGGGGTGCAGCTATCATGCTCCAGACACGATAAAAATCCATAGAACTTTTATTAAGGATTGAACCGGCCTGCTTGTGTTTGCCAAATAGATGTCAAAGTTAAAGAATTTAAATGTTTTCACCGTCACACCCAATTAACAACTTCTAAGCTGCTTGAACGGTCAAAAATGCTTAATTTTCTTTTAAAGTATTGCATTGATTCAGCTTTTTGTGCTGAAAGTAAAAAAATAGAGCCGGTACTTATAGTGATTAAATTCAGTCAGCATTAATCAGCTCTAACCATCCTGACAGAAAGCAGATGATTGAGGTTTCATGCAGCCTGGCTTCAAAGCACTGTTGTAAAACTGTTCATTTCAAGAAAAGCTTGTGTTTGTGTGACTGTTTGACAGATAGCCCATGAACTAGGACACATTCAAACAACTTACAAAGCTCACAATTCTCCTGAAAGATTATATTCTGATAAATTCTGCAAATTTACCAGATTTGTTACATTTTTGTCCAAACATGGTTCTAATTGTGTTCCCCTTTACAGTTTTTCATCAAACCCTTGTTGATTCCCAACCTCTGGTTACGACAAATCCTATTTCAGAATAGAGCAACATGTTTGTCAAGTCACAGAAAGGTCAAGCTCTAAGTATGACCTTCATTGCTAATTGAAAGTTCAGGGCTTTGTTGGAGGAAGTTTTACTAGTTTGCATAAAAACAAATTAAAAAAACACTTCAGTATTTTGTATTGTTAGTATTTTACCTCTAATTAATCGTGTGTTTTCTTATACAGGGGAATCCTAGTATAAATAAAACAGTAACCATCTGGACTGATATGTCATTATAACTCATCTAAATAAATCAGTTTCTCATCTTTAAAACAATACAAAGAACATAAGACATAGTTGTTTGTAATTGAACCAAATGCCAGACACCAACATTTATATCAAAACCAATATTTTCGGAAGTCACACAAAAACTAGGTACAACTAATAAATAGAAAATCACGGATTAGCAGACATTTGATACTGCTGTTGTAGGAATTAATCTGAACCCCGATGAATGTTAAAAAAAACTTAACCCAGATGCAAGCATTGAATGAGATATAAGACATTTTGTAATGACTACAAGTAACAAATGCATTCCTCTGTTCAAGGCTTTCAGAAAGAAATGCATCTTGTCCCCATTTATGCACTTTTGATGAAAGTTAAGTTGTGGCAGACACACTTTAATCATCTTTAATCATAATTTTTGTCATATTATTTAAGCTTCTGACCCACATAAAAACGAGAACTCTCAGGAGTACAATTATGAAGTTTATTGTAAGAGGTTGAATTGATCTTGGAACTGGAGTTGATCAGCGGCAGCAGAAAACTAAGGGGAACCAGAGATGAACGGCAGCGAGGGAATCCAGAGGCAGCAGACAACGAACAGTTCAGTGGGGGAACTCAGAAGAAGGCAGAGGCGACGTGGGAGACAGGTGTTCCGTGGAGTCGCGTTTCCCCGTCAGATATTGTTTCCCCTGTGTCTTTTTGCCGCACCGCTTCGCACACACTCCTAACGAGCGAGCAAGACAACGACGGAGCTCAAAAGCTCAAACTAATTATGCTTTTAGTTTGTTGTACATTAGAAATGAATGATTCCACCTTTTTGCAAAAAAAAAAAAAAAAAAAAAGTTACATTTTCAAACACACCTTCAATTGTAATTGACAAGCTCATGTACATAAGATGTATAGCTCAAGTGGTATGTTGCCTGACTTCCAATTGGAAGGTCATGGGTTCAAGTCCACCCCATGGCAAAATACACCACAGCATCCAGTGTGGGTCCTTAGGCAAGACCCTTTGCGCTACTGCCTACCTGTAATTACACCAAAAGTAATTCCTAGTATGTCCTGTATGTACTTGGCAAATAAAGTTGATTTAACAATCTACCTAATTACAAAACTCTTTATGAACAATCCTCTTTACAGAACTTTAAATAATAAAGGGTGTACTATTAACTTATTTAACATAAATGTAATGCATGTCTAATGACCTAAATAAGACATCAGGAACAATTTGCTTTATGTCACGCCCCACTCATGACAAAAATGGGAGACAGCCAGTCAGATGGAAGCCAGGGAGGGAAAAACAAAAGTATCAAAATAATCAAACTACAAAAACTCTCGAAAAGCTAGGATGATCAAAAACAAACAACTAGATTTAAACAACTACAACTGGAAACTGAAACTACAAAAGTCTAGAGAACGTGAGACACAAAACTTTTAACTAGAGAATAAGTAAACTAGAGAATGCAATATAGCTGGCACCGAGAGCAAGAGGTTACCGGAAGCAACTAATAATCAGGCGACGAGTAATTCTTCTTCTTCTTTTCTATCATGGCGGATCGCAAGCAACTTTAAGGTGCAAACCGCCATCTACTGTACATGAGTGTGTAGCAATATTTCTTTACATCAATTTAATTGTATTTTTTTATTTTGTATTCTGAAGATATATAAATAGTGCTCTCCTTAATCTGCAAATGTCCAGCATGTCTCCCTCATTTCCCATAATTTCTTTTAGACTCCATTCTTAGCCTGTCCTTCCAACCATTCTTCTTCATTTCTCCCTTCCAGGTTCATATTTTTTTAAAGTTCTACATCTTCTTTCACTCCACATCCTTCACATTTAACATTACTTTTCCTCCCCATCAAATACAAAATATCATTTAAATATGTATGACCTACTCTCAATCTGCTCATTATTATTTCCTCCCTTCGATTTCTCATATTAATATTTCTAATCAATACTGACTTTTGAACTCTATACAATCTTCTACCCTTCTTATCTTCATTCCACCTTTTTTGCCATTTTTCCATTTCTTTACTTTTAATATGAGATTTCCCTTCCCCTTTCCCAAAAGGAATTGTAATTGTTATTGCCGCATTTAAAGCCCTCTATGCTAATTTATCTGCCTTTTCATTGCCTTTAACAGCTTTGTGTGCTGGTACCCAACAGAACCAAATATCAATGCCACCCCTGTGTAATCTAAATAGACTGTGCTGTATTTCTAATACTAAATCTTTTCCTATCATTTCTTTCTCCCTGAATACTTTCTAAAACTGCTTCGGAATCTGTGCATATCACCCCCCTGTCTGGTCTAACCTCCTCTACCCACTGTAAACTAAGTATAACAGCCACCATTTATGCTGTGAAAACCGATAGTAGATCTGTTATTCTTTTAGAAATGTATATTTTAAACTCTGGTATATATATTCCTATTCCCACACATCCTTTTAAATTTTTAGAACCATCTGAATATATTTTTAGGTAATTACAATATGAGTTTCTTAAGTATATATATATCAGTCTTTACCCCTATTTCATTTAAATTCCAATCATTTATAAGAAGTCTCATGTCTACATTTACCTCAGGATATAACCATGGAGGAATAACACTAATGGGATTAAACTGAGCCATTTCCTTATCCTCTAATCCATAAATTTTAATCAATTTGCTTATAATCCATCCAAATCTAATACTCTGAAACTTTGAATATTCCCAGCAGTTCTGTAAAATTGTTGAATTTACATTTTCTTCCTTACTACTTTTAATTTTCATCCAATATGCTAGAGCTAATTTTACTCTTCTCATTTCCAGTGGAGTCTCTCCAGTCTCTATTAAAGGAGCATTGATAGGTGTTGTTTTCACTGCGCCTGTACAAATACGTAAAGCCCTACTTTGTAATGTATCTATCTTTTGTAGTGTTGTTTTAGCTGCTGCTCCATATGTAAAACTGTCAACAGATATATACTAAATAAACATCAGGGCCAATCACTTTACTAAATAATAATTTTTTTAAAAAGCATAAAAAAGAAGAACAAGAAACAAGAAGAAAATACTTCAGAACAGAATTTTCTGGATGCTCAGACTCATCCCAGTCTCCTGGGTGGGGGGAATGGCTGGGTCAGAAAAGGAAACTGTAGGAGCCTCAAACTTAACTTCATCTATCTCACTTAAAAAGCTACCCACCTCCACCTAGCCAGCCAATACACCAGTGGACGTCGGGGGGATTAGGGTGGGATTTGGCAGAAAGATACAACTGTGAATAACCAGAGGCTGTTTTTTTTTCTTCCATGAGGAGGAACTGATATTGTTTAAGGTTAATTATGCTCTCCGGGTTGTAGGCTAAATTAAGGAAGTGAATTGTTTCGAACATGGAGCATTTTTGAAGTGTAAAACCTCACTGAATCCCTGATTAAAGATGAGAGGAATTACTTCAAGTATGCATAAATGTAAATTAGTTGAAGAGAAACAATTTGTTTTTTTACTCCATTCCGAGTCACAAAGACATATAGTAGAATAAATTGACAAGCAGGAATCTATATTACTCATCTTAATCATGCAGATTGTAAAAGCAGCAATTCATTTAAAGTTATTAAAATACAAAAAGTAATTAACATAAAAAAAGATCAAAATTAGTTTTCAGTTTTTTTATCCTATTTTTTCAGCACTGATAAGCTTCTACATGGATGAACTGACATTGGATTTAAAAATGTCTTCATCACAGAAAGATTAGAGACATTGGAACTAGAAACCAAAGACGTTGTCTTTAGGGAAGTTTCAGAAGGACTGTCTGTATTAAACTTCGATCTTCCTCAGGTTTTATTTTAGATCTCTAATTATGAATAATCTAATATGGACTATAGATGCAATAATTGTTTGTATAAATGTCATTTGTTTCACATACATTTTGGACAGATTGTTTTTAATTCTGACAAGGCATTTGACTGAACTAGTTAATTAAAACTAATTTGGCTCCTTGAATTGAACCCGAGTTTAGTAAAAGTACACATGATTTCTATATAAACAGACTTGCATCACTTATAGATGCTTATCATTACAAAACGAACTTGGATGTGTGTTTGAGATCACTGTCATGCTGCAAAGCTCATATGCAAGTCTTACCCTTAAAATGGGGATCTGGATTAGAAGGGAAGTTAAGATTTTATCCCCCTCTACTTGTATATAGACAGTGACATGCAAACACGAAGGGCAGAAAAGCCATCGTTAGAAATAAGATATTCACAATAATAGCAAAAAAAACAAACAAAAAAAAAACAGGAATAAAATAAGTCCAAGGACTAGGCCAATGGTGAGAGTGATGAGCCCCGTTTCTTTCACACAGGCAGTTGGTGCCAATTGTTGTAGCTCTTTATATTTCCATTAAAGGTGTTTATTAAACATTTACTACACATGCTAATGGCCCACTGTTTAAAAGATTCTATGAAGGTGTGAAATATATTTAGTCTTTCCTATTAACAGTGGAAGTGCTTAGCGTGATGCAAAAGGTATCCTGCAGCAATGATCAGAATCAGGTAAAACTTTATTGGCAAGCACGTTATTGGACATAAAAGGAATTTGCTTTGGCATAGTTGGTGCATTACAAATGTCTAAAATATGGATATGAAGAAAATAATGAGGAACAATTAATATCTTAAGAAAATACAACTATAAACATATGTACATAAGTGTTGGACAAAATACAATAGTAAATAAAACTGCATTAATTGTGCAATTTTGGCAGAAAAGTAACACATAGAGAAGCTAGTTGAGTGTCATGTCATGTGACATGTAATGGCAGGGTAAAGTGTTAAGACCCAAAGAGACAATAAGGTGCATTATTAAAAGATTTTGAAACAACTAAATTTTTCAATAAAAGGTTTTGACATCTGATTTTATATTTTTACATACAACTTAACAGAAGAGTAGGATCCACACCAGTCATGAACTTCATCACGTCACGAGGACTAGATGCATGTAGATACCTTCACTTCCTTACACCGCTCAATTTCTACAAACATTGTTTATGGGAGTTTCTCCAAGACAGTGGTGAGTTGTCTTCGTGGGCAGGTAAATATTCAAACTCCAAATAAATATTTTTTGGTTTAGGGGTTACTTTCTAGGTCACCACCCTCACAGTCAGTGGCAATGATGAAGTTGCTTCATTGCAGACACTGATATTGTCTAATTTATAATGGGCTTCACATGTTTCTGGGAGCCTCTAAGCTTTTGTCCAAGTTTTACAACAAAACAAATTCACTATTGAAGCATTAGGAAAATGATGCCTACAACCACTGATCATTGAGCAAGAGGCATAGTACACTATGGACAGGTCACCAGTGACTCCAGGAAGAGACATTTATTGAAAAAATAATAAAAATAAATAAAGTGTTTTATTTGTTTGCTTGCTAGTTTTTTGGGCAAAACATAATGCATGGACATATAATATAGACTGAAGGATTCTCTCAGTGGTCTCAAGTCAAGTAGTCTCATCTTTTAAAACCAAAGTAGCACCTCTCCAACTGTTGGTTCTGTTACATGTGCGCTTAGAATTATGCCACAAACCTCACAACGAACAGTAAGTAGGAAGGGACAAATACGCAATTTCACACTAACAGGACAACGAAGCGTTCCATCACGAAAGAAAAGCCAATACATTTGTGTGGTGTACTACAGTATTCAAACACTTTAAGCAACACGAAAGAGGTTTCAGTTTAGGTTGATTTTGGTGGCCAGTGTGGACAAAAGCAGTAGTGTTTGGTCTGAAGGAAGACTGCATTTCCCATGAGGACCAGTGCATAGGGTCGTAAAATCCTGAGCTCCTGGGTGCCTGCTGTTTAGATTGAAGTACATTTCTGTTATATGAATCTATTTGCGGCGAAACAATGTTGAAAATAAGAAGCGGGGGAAGTGACGCATCCTGTAAAGCAGTCAGCGCATTTGTAGTTCTTTTGTGTGGCAGGGTTCCTGCCACCCTCCTCAAAGTTGCTTAGTGCCGGTTTAAGTAATACGGTCCCCCTCGGGCAACATCAGAGGTGTCATTTAACGATCTTTGAGTCGAGGTATATACCCAATTTTTATGAAAATGTCTTATGAAGGTCAAAAAGTTACTTTGTGTTGCTTTAACTTGAATCATCAAAAGTAAGACCCTACAATGAAAAATGTGTTTAAACTGATTCGAGAAAGTTTGTGGTCTTCTCCTAACATCTTTTATTAAACAATAGGGTTTAAACACATATGTAACGCAAAGGTAAATTCTACATCTCTGTTCAAACCTATAGGAAGTCTTGGTTATTTATATTTATATTTCCATCGGCCTGGTGTCATTTTAAAAGCGAACAGCCTCTTATTAGAGAAAAAAGAATGTTTTTTTAATGGATTCTGCAGAGATACATTCCTAAATTGGATAAAGGCAGTATTCAAGTGTAAAAATCTATCTATGCAACAAACAATTTTATCTGATCTAGCATTACAAATGCACATCCCATAATGCGCAATGAATAAAAACCTGGCAATTTGTCTTGTGATAAGGGGATGGCTCTGTTTAAACAAATTGAACTAGGATTTAAAAGGATAAACAAAGATAGTAATTTTAAATAATAATAATGTCAGTGTTCAGTTTGCAGTGGCGGCAGCAACAAGGAGATAAAGTAGTAAACAAACAAAAATGAGTCATGATCAACAGCAGCTGCTCATTTCTGTGGTATGCTAAAGATTCCCCATCTGACCTCTGCTCCAGCCAATTTCTGAATCTCCACCTCAGAGTGGAGGTATAATTAGTGAAACCAATGAAACCGCAACTGCTGCATCAAGCCGTCAGATGGTTTCACACATCCAAGATTACTGGTCGTGTTTCATTTCATAGAGGTTGGACCTGAATAAACAAATTAGTTTTTTTGAACGCGAGTTTGATTTTTGGATAAGAAACAATGAAGCAAACATCTGCAACAACATGATGCTGCGGATACGAATCTAAAGAAGGAAAACAAGGCAGATATTCTCTATAGTACTATTCATGCAAAAATACTGTTAGAATGTTTTGCTCTTTTATTCAAAACAGATAAGATATGATAAATATCTGTGAAATCCTAGTTTAAAAAAAAAAGCTGCATTAAACAGTTCTGCTTTCAGTCCTGAAATAAATAAATACTGACCTGCAGTTTCGGCTCAGCTTACATTTCAGGAGGTTTCTACAGCTAATTTGGATAAAACATAAAAAGCTTCTCTGCTTGCTTAGTTCCAATCCTGGGAAGTCAGCTCTCTGTAGACTTGAAGAATCTACAAATTCACATCCGAGATAAAACTCAATCTTTGTAGATCCGAGACCATTTATTAGATAGATGTCCAGCTCCGGTACCAACGGTCAGTCTTCCTTAATTGGTGGGTGTCTATGCTCCAACAGAGACGATTTTAATGGCCCAACTATATGTCACTAAGTTCTGGCGAGTCCTGTACTGTACCATTATTTGATCTGCGTGTGTTGAACCAGAGAAAAGAACAAACCCGTGAAAGGTAGCAGCTCTTTAGGACTTACCTGACATCAAAAATGTAGTGCTGAATAGATCATCAATGCGATTTTAAAGTTTTTCCTTTCCTATTATTTTTACAAACATATCTAATTTTGCTGTATTTGAATGTGGTTCCGTAACATCTCTAATTTGAATTATGATTCAGCTTAAATGCAAATAGTAGAATTCCACATTTCAGGGAATTAGCGCAAAGATACAAGATCAAAAACCTAAAAAAAAGATTCATTCTGGGTGTTAAAATTAAATGATATTTATTTAAATTAGATAAACATATAAGTTAAAGATTAGCTGTGTTTAGCAAAGAGGTATAGTGATGGATATGGAGTTCATCTTGTTTGCTGTGTAATGGACCCAAACACAGCCAGACCAGTACATGAAGTAAAACAAAAAAATATTTAATGCTTCGAAGAGAACAAACAGGAACTTTCTGATGTGGTTTGAAAACATGGACAACATAATTACAGATCAAAAGGGGGAAGGATTTACACAAACATGAGATAAAGGAGGAAATGCTAAAACGATAAATTAGACCCATGAAAAACTAAATATCAATAAGTCACAAGAAACACCCCCAAATCTGTTTAGAACACCACAAAATCAAATCACAAACAGCTGGGATCTTGGTAGTCGCCTCTAAGCAAAACTGTAGGGTTTCCTGTATTAGTTTTGAAGTTTTACTGTATTATTTATATATATATCAGACCAATATATATATATATATATATATATATATATATATATATATATATATATATATATATATATATATATATAATCAAATAAATGTAAATTCTGACAATGTGCCATGACAATTTCCATTTTTTAGCTCTTACCGCATTGTTTGATGATTCAGACACGTTTAGCTTCTCATTCACGCGCCTAAAAAGGCTTTTACTGCCACTTACCCATTCACCTTATTACATGTCATCACCCAGTTACTCCGACAGGGAAAGACTAATCCACAGTACTTTAAGACAAGAAGACGAATGGCTGTAGATCCATACAGGAAACATCGGCACTGCAATGCAAGGCTAGAGACAGCTGGGTTAGTCATCTACTGTTTTAGAGCGATCAAAACATTGGATGGATGTTGGGCTTCAGATTCATGACAAAGTGCCTCAGCAGCCAAGCAGAGCAGGTTAAAGTGTCTCATTAATGGCTTCAACGGTCGCAGGCAGGAAGTGCCCAGACGTTGTATTAATACCTCAATTTCCTATTACTTTCTTCGTATTTTAACACTAGTTGTCACACAGTTGTAACTTCCTCTAGAGGTGAAAAGAAACTAGGTTGTGTTTATTTAAAAATTATTTTTTTTAAATGGAGCCAATAAGCATCCAGAGATAAACAATTTCTCTGAGAATAAATAAAGGTTATCAGCCATTGCCCACGCCTGTGATCAGACTGAACAGTTTTCCTGCCAGGTTACGTTCTTAGTCGCAGCTAATCAGTCTGTCGTTCTCTTCTGACAGAGAAACGGTTGCCCTCGTTTATAATTCCACGAATGGATGACAACACTTTTAAAATATGTAGTGGTTTGCATAGTTCAACACATTTATGCATCAAGCCATCTGCCCTGCAGAAGCATTAACACTATCAGTTCCAAAATGCAGTGTGGTGTGCAGTGCTAAAGGATAGCGATATACTGTATGTCACGTTGAAGGATGGCAGGATTCCAGGCTTACATCATGTGTAATCCTCTTACAAAGCCAAGGTAGAAAATGGTCCTTCTCAGATTTTTTAAATTGGGTCACCCTGCTAATATAGTGTGACTGTTGCAGAGCATCAGTAATATCTTTAGATCTATAGACTCCGGGAGGGGCTCATTTACAGACTAAGCTCCTCCAAAGGGTAAGCCACATATTTTTAGATTACACACGGTTTCTCAATCAGCTCCTGTATGCTGTTTTCTTCATGTAAAACATCTGGGGACAGATATAATAAAAATGCATGTTGCAATTAAATAATACCAAAATTTTGAGAAATATTGACAGAAAACATGCGCCAATTATTTAAGCTGGGATGTAAATGAGGACAGTAAGGCTCAAGCAAAAGCACAATGACCCAGGACATTTAAGTCAAATGCAGAAAGGTTTAGTTTTACTGGTTCTGCTTATCTTCATATCAACCAGTTTCTCTGCAGAGAGACAGACCTATGGTTTTAAACCACATTTATATCTCGCTCTACACAGTCTCAGAACTTTCCTTCTTAAACTTTTCATCGCTTGTTATGAAGACAATATGTTTTGGGCCAATTTGGGGCTTTGTGATAAGCCCCAAATTGGCGTCTAATATTGCTGTGCTAGATACTGATCCTGCTCTTTAAGAGAGGGAGTCAGCAGATGTATGAAAACATAAATTGCATGGATACATAAATTGCATGTGTCGACAATAACTTGCTGTAAGTTCAGTATCCTCTTAAACACATAAAGAAAAACAAATTTTTAGGTGAAGAGAGAACTGATTAGGCCCCAGGGGAATACTGTCCACCTCGGCCAAAAGTCTTTATTATTGCGTTTTCTTTTAAAAATGATGTTTATATTAAATAAAATTTAGTTTAAAATTTAGTCAGCTGTACCAGTTCAGCTCAGTTTTAAGAATAAGAAGCCGACATTTGATAAAAGATGAGTCACAACCACATTTAGGGAATATTTTTGTGAATTAATGGCCAACAAGATAAAGCTTGACATAATTGCAGCATCAGTGTCTGCAATGAGAAGATCTGAAAACAAAGAAGCATGTGACTCAGCTAATCTAAAACGTCTGATAATATGAGCATTATTTATTTAGACGGCCCTGCTAGTCTAAAGGAGCAGCTAATAATAGCTATGAGAATCTGTTGGGTTGACAACATAGAAAGTTCTGTTCTGGCTAAACACAGGGAAGTCCTGGAATAGGTTGCAAAAGACATTTGAATGAGACGGACGGTCACCTTTTAGCAATAGAATAAATCCAAATATTACAACCCCAGCGAGTCTATTATATGTGTCAAAGTTCACATCTAAATTCCAGTTGAGAATCTGTGGCAAGACTCCTGTTCACAGATATGCTTAAGAAGAATCAGAGATTAAAAATTATTTCTATATCCAGATTTTAAAAGCTAATAAAGACACATTTCGAAAGCCTCTCAGGGATTATTTTGGTAAAATAAGATAAAACAACACTTCATTCATCACCAAGAGGTAATTAAGACATAATATCCCAACTAGTGATGGAAAACAAACATTCTATTTGTAAAAACTGTTGAAAACCATGTCTCATGTTCCTTTCACTTCACAATTGTGACAGAATTTGTCTATTTCATGAACTATGTATAAAATAAATATTTTGTACATTTAATCATGCATTATGATACTTAACCAATAATCTTACTTTAATAATACCACCTAAATGTACACATTTTTAGTTGTTTTTTTCTGTTTTGGGGGACCTAAAGTATTTATTGAGTCATAGTGTGGATAAAAGCATACAGGTTCAGCTCAACTTTGAATTCCCTGTACCATTAAGCTGCGAGAGCAATATCTGCCACAGATGACTGCCATTAATGTGATATTCAGTTTTTAATCCGTCTGCGATGAACGACACATCTACTGTAGACTTTTAATTTGATAAATGTCACGGCTAGCAAGGATGAGGAAGATATAGTGGGGGGGTTCAAAGTTAGCGTGCATTTTCCCAATCCAACCTAGGTGACTGTCTAACCTGCAAACCTCCCACATTCCTTAACTGTAGACATACAAAATTGAGATAATTGATATATCAGTGCCACATTCAGTGTCATCAAACTCGTATTCTTACAATTTCTGTGGATGTAGTTATTTACAATTGTGTAGCTGCTGTTATTGTTTTCAGTGTTGGGAAGATTATATAAAAAATTATGTTCTGGTACTTTTAACAAGTTGCGAATACTATTTGGGGGCTGTTTTAAACGGCTTAGTCAGTGACCCAGTCAAGTTAGGAATATAGCAAAAATTTGAAATATTCGCTCTAGGACAGATGCTGAAAAGCTAGTACATGCATTTTTTACTTCAAGGCTGGACTATTGTAACTCTTTATTAGCAGGAAGTTCACAAAATGCAATTAAAAGTCTACAGTTGGTCCAAAAATAATGCAGCAAGAGCTCTGATGAAACTTAAAAAGAGAGATCATATCTCCACAATTTTAGCTTCCCTTCGTTGGCTCCCTGTCAAACTTAGAATAGATTTTAAGATTCTTCTTTTGACATATAAAGCCCTCACTAATAAAGCTCCATCATATATCAGAGATCTGATTACTCCTTATGTCCCAAACAGAGCACTTCACTCTCAGTGGTTCCTAGAATCTCTAAAAGCACAATGGGAGGCAGATCTTTCAGTTATCAGGCTCCTCTCCTGTGGAACCAGCTTCCAGCTTTAGTCCGTGAGGCAGACACTCTGTCTAGTTTCAAATCTAGGCTTAGATCTAGGCTGTTTGATAAAGTTTATAGTTAGGAACAGGTAGAGAGACAGCCTAATCCGGTTGGGGAGGAACTCAGTCTTGACAGACGGTTCTCCTTTGCTCTACCTTCTTCATGTCTCACTCTATAGGGTTAAGTTATTTAAGTTTTTCTATAGTTATGCTGCTATAGGTTTAGACTGCTGGAGGACAATTTGACCATTTCTCTCTCTGCTACTTTATTCCTTTGTCCAATCTACTTAGTTACCGTTATTTCAACCTTGTTAACCTTTTGTTTTCTCTTAGTGTTCTTCTCTCCATAGTAACCACATCTGGGCTGGCGTTCTGTTAGCTGAGACAGCTTCTTGGATGAGAACATGGGCTGAGATGCTTCCAGTGACGCTCTACAACTGCTGCTATAAACTCTTTTATTTCAGTATCCTGTGCTTCTAATTTAGTTTTATGTCTTTTCAAACCTCCAGTTGGTCGTGGCAGATGGCTGCTTGTACTGAGCCTGGTTCTACTGGAGGTTTCTTCCTGTTAAAGGGGAGTTTTTCCTCTACACTGTCGCTACATGCACGCTCAGTATGAGGGATTGCTGTAAAGTCAACGACAACACAAGCCATTGTTTCTGTCTGCTGATTCCAGAGGAGTGAATGCTGCAAGTCAATGACTCAATGCAATCTGCTGGGGTTCCTTAGATTGGAAACTTTTTCAAATTGATTTTTTATGATGAATCTTTGATTTTAATTGATTTTCTGTGAAGTGCCTTGAGACGACACCTGTTGTAAATTGGCGCTATATTAATAAACTGATTCTTGATTCTTGATTCTTTTTGTCTGATACGTTAACAAGGAGTGTAAACAACTTAACACACATACTTAGAAACTCACAGCACTGGGAATCTCAACATTTCTTGGAAAACCCAGCGCTTCATATGTCAGGAGCTACATAAACTATCTTAATTGATAATATAAAATCATTAGCAACATCAGGAACAGGACCTGAGGTTCAGTTTAAGAAAAACAAAAAACAAAAACCTGATGAATTGATATTGGAAAGAAAGGGTTTTGTAAGCTAATCTCCTCTTTATAATAAAGTAACGTGCAAAGGTTTTAGAAATTAACAGCATTGACAAAAGAGATAAAAATATGCATTATAAATAGCTACAAACTAACAAGTCCATTTGTTTCTGATAGAAAAGTATTTTTTATTGAAAAAGAAACAAACTACAGTTGAGAAGCAATTATGTTTTACATGGTCCAGACAAAATAAATAAATAAATAAAATAAATAAAAGCAACTTGAAGACAGCAAGAAAAAAAAATCAGCTAAAGGGGCCTCTGAAGTGATGTGGCAAAGTGTTTTTGAGAACTGGAGCCTTCCAACCTTGCTATTATGACTAAGGCGAAATCAGAGCAATCAGTTCAGCCTATTTCTTTTTCCAAATGTTTCCAAATGTAACATTTTTTGGTCCAAGCAAATCAGCCGTCACAGACCTCTACTGCAGTAATAAATCAAATATAAGAGCAGAGCCCTTTTACAACCTCCACTCACATCACAAAGGTCTCCTGTGTTTTTCATTCCACTGAAAATTAATATAACATAATTTGGAATGGGCTTGCCAACCAACAAAAATTCAGAGAGGAGTTCAAAGTGGATCTGCCTTCAGTTTTTTTTAATCTCCGTAGAGTCTACGAGAAGTCTCTTTTGTGTATCGTAACATCAACTTCCTAGTGTTCATACTGTCAACAGATTTAATCATTATCTTAGACATATATTAGATTTCCTTTATCCTTAATTACAGCTTTCGTTTGTTTTGTAATATAATACCATTTTCTGGAAAGGGCACTTTTTATATTCTTGCCAAAAACCTAAATGTCAAACAGAAAGAGGCCAAAAATAAAAAAAGGAACAGACTGAAGGGTTGTCCACATAAAATCAGCCTTGTTTTAATAGCAGCAATATTGCAAAGAAATAGATGAAAAGAAGAAGAAAAAAAGAGCACCTTAGTCCCATTCATCTCCCCTTTGTATCCTGTCAAGTATGTACAACATATTCTACAATGATACAAGTAGCCTGACAGACAGCAAACGTCTCATCTGTGCACATATTCTATTATAGGAAAAGCACTCCACAGACTTGGATCGGCTTCTTGTCCCCTGATGCTTTCCGCCTACAAATAAGGATAGAGATTTCTTTTCCTTTTAGTCGTGTACTCTGAAATCTGTGTTGATCTGATAAAGAAGGAGGATGTGCTTTAAAATATGTCAAACAAAAGTAGTTATACCCTTTCCACTTTTATCACTTTTTCTCATCATGAAACTCCTAAAATTAAAGCATTTTATCCAAGTTTTATTGCAACTTTAATCCTTGAGTCCCATTGTCCTGCAAAATGTGGATGCATTCCATTCAAAACACCATAAATTGGAAGTAGGCTACCAACTTCACTTGTCCAGCAGTGTAACTGCACGGCTAATCAACGAATGCACTTTGCTGCTAATCAAATTGCTTCCGCGCCCAGCTTGTATCACCTCTTTGGGGTTTTAAGAAAACAGGGAAGAACTGCTCAGCATTTGCAAATGGGGACAAATCTGAACCAGAAGCCACAGCAGTAGAAACTCTGCTCTTTTGGCTTTATCTCAACAGTCTTCGTGCCCCTTATAATAAAGAGTAGATATTATTTCTGATAATTTGTTAACAAATATTCCCTCCTGAGTCATGGATCTCCACAGCTCCTGTAGAGTTTCCATGGATTTTGTGGCTTGTCCTCTAAATACTTTTCGTTGGGTGCAACGTTGGCTGAGATAGGGTTAGAAGTGATGGATATCTGCTATGTGAGGCAACAGTCAGTCAGTCAATCTGCATCACAAAGCACCTGCTACAAAATGCTCTGTTGGGGGTGGAGTTTTACCCCTCCGGCATCACCTGAAGCAGGTAGTGCTGACAAAGGGTACCACAGTGATGCTATAGCATCACTCTAGGCCCTCAGCTCCATCTGTGGCATCGCTGGAAGCTGCAGCAGCTGGAAAAGCAGAGGTGATGCCTCTGAAGCAGCCTCTGCATTATTAGTTAGAATGGAAATAATGCAACCCAGTGGGTGTTCTACAGCTGTCATAAGTGAGAGCCAAATTTGAAATACTAAGTGGTGAGTGAAGGAAATCAGCATGAACTCCAGTGAGTGATGACTCTCAATCAGCATATCTTTATAAAACATGTGCAGCCTCCCTGACTCGCATCCAAGGACGAGGGCTGGAGGAGTTGAGCTGACCGTGGCTAATTTAGTGGCCTATATATTTCTTTCAGTAACATTAAATTAAACTAGTAAACAAAATCCAGAGAAAATTAATTTTCTGTTTGCGGTAATATTCACAATATGGTATGAAACTTTCAAATGAAAAAAATAATCTAATGTATAATAATCTAAAGAAAGAAATAATTATTACCCTGTGTCACTTTTGCCAATCTGCCTTGGGTTTGTAAAAACCTATGACGTGACGCGACATAAGGTGAATAATATTTCAGGTCCACACATTTAACCTATGATATATGGAATGTGCTATTGGGTTGATGCAACTGCAGATCAAAGATTATGCTGCTCTTCAAATTCAAATTTTACAGTAAGTTGTCTGCGACGACAACTCACGTTGCCATGCCTGATACTCCAATCTGAAACTTGCCAAACCTTCTCATCTACTGTATTTAGCTAATTAGTGTCTGACAACATTCGGACACTCTGGTGAGGCTTAGAAGATCCTCAGAGATGACAATATTAGAGAATGATGCATGCATCATTTGAAGGGAGATCATCAAAAGCAAAAAAAAAAAAACTTGACAAGAGTTGATGTACCTTAAATTTTTAGATCAATGTAACATGTAGCTTTTAATGTTTTAGTAAAAGAGGTGAAACAGAAAACAGTGTGAAAGGAGCTGGAATAATCCTTTGAGATTTGTTGCTGCTTTTTTAAAATAATAAATAACGTAATAAGGATGTTTTCTGTCCTTTACATGTAACATTTCTTCCAGACAGAGGGGGAATTTATTTTTACTTTTGTCATAGTAACGGGTATTGAATAATGAGCGTATGCTAATCATGTTCAATTTTTCTTCCACAAACATGTTTTTATTTCCTAATCAGCTAAACTCTGTGATGTATTTGCAGACAAAATGGAAAGTGTGGCTGACTAACCTTCAGCTCCTCATACATGTTGCTTTTGCACCAACTTATGATTGCAATCAGTTATTGACATGATTTGGTAGTTATTTTTAACTTTATTTTTTTAATTTTTTTATTTGTTTTACCCAAACGCAGGATCTAAATACCAAACGGTGGCTTCTTTACCTCCTACAATATTTGCACTATAGACTTGTTCTGATTTGGATTTTGGATATAGTGCAAAACCCAAAAGTGGACGTGGCCTACATGTCGAATGTGTGGTGAAAGCAAACAAGCCTCTCAGCCCTGGCCAACTAGATTAAAGCTAGTCTTAATTGTGCTGCAATGTTTCGGCCCCTTCTGCCTCCCTTTTTTCACGGTATCCTCTCCTGAGCTGGTTGAGTGGCCTAATTGAAAGCATTCAACAGACAATTTGCTGGCAGGATGAGACGCGCATCTGGGCACGCATCTAAGCCACACTCGCCAGTTGGAGCTGAATGAGGTGCTGAAACCAGAGCTGAAGGGAAAACACTGCGGCGCCATGCTGAGGTTTCAACAGAACAACGCAACGGTAGGTAAGCAGCACCTAGACCAGAATGAAATTCACAAAACACATGAATCAGGGTTTTTAACTGAGCTCACACAATACTGCTGCATCTTTTACTGTTCCGGCACAAAGCACATGTTTAGGCTGAAATGTGGTCCACTGTTCATCAATTACATTTAATTGCATGAAGGGGGAAAGGACATGTCGTAATACGTCCTTGTTTTCCGACTTTTATTTTAACCCATTAATTAGGACATGTTTCACTGAAGGAGGGGAAAACATGAACGTTTGAGGCATTACGGCGATGGAGACGACTACGAGAAACCCTCTCAGTGCTGCTGTTATGCCATAAATTGTAACTAATAAGGTGACAGCAAAGCTGAGTCGGTGCAACTCTAATATGACTGAATGGTCTCTGGTTGAAATCTCTTTCAAAATCTCTACTTTGGGGACATCCTGCCAGAGTAAATGGGGAATAGTCATTCTTCCTGAGTGAACCCCATTAGCGAAATGGTGTATGTGCACACTCTCACACACACACACACACACACACACACACACATAAGCACACACAGACACACACACACAGAGCCAGACCGCCAAGCTAAGGATAGGTGGTCTTTAAATCCTGATATTTTCTATTGTACAAGGAACTTTTACCACCAGCTTCTTTCCTAAATATGAATCCCAGTAACTGTCACATTCATCCATTCACCCACACGACCGTATGACCCAAGCCCCTCGACGAAAGACAGAACCACACAACTTGCAATTACCATCATGGACAGTAACCTCCATTTTCTCAGCTCAAATCTTGCACGCTTGATAAAAATGTTTAAGTCAGCATGCCGTTATCCTTGAGTTGGAAATCATAGCCGTCCCCTTTCTCTATGAAATGTACGTTTTTGTTCATTTTAGAGTTCACTAACTCTTGACTGCAGCTGAAATTTGAGCTTCATGATCCGATGCATCCGTGTCAAACCTCTGGGATTTTGTGACTTCTGATGTAAAAAACAGTATCAGAAGAATCTTACCAGAACTAAGGTGAAAAAGAAATCAACCATCTAATAACCACTTAACCCCCCCACACACACTGTTTGCTTTACAGTATCACCACAAGTAACTTAAATAAATGCATTATAGTGTGGCAGTTACATGAATTGTCCTTTAATAAGCAAATTTCCTCATTTTAGCACCTGTTCCTAATCACAAGGTAAGGTTATAATTTAATGATGGATAGTGAAATTCAGGGACTTCTGGTTAACACAAATAATAGATGGAAACTTACACACTAGGACTCCCACATATTCAGGCTCAACAGTGCATGTTTGAATATTTGTATTTCAAATTTGGGCAATCATAAATAGAAGACAAACAAATGCTTAACTCAACAAGTGCTTGCTTGTTTTAGGATCCCTAATTTGTTTTCAGAGCACTTTGAAGTCCTGATTGCTTTCCAGATGCTCTCTGAGGGACTGGTCCACACGCCAACTTGTCTTCATCATTCAGATGATTCACCGGCTGCAGTGGTGGAATCGGGCCGTTATTGTCTGAGCTGATCAACTTGATGGACAGTAATGAAATGAATGACAGAATGGATTCCTGCACAGGCCTGTGCCTCAGCACACCCAGATTCTCCATATACAGGAAGCTGAGGGAAGGAATTCTTCAACAGCTTTTTGTTAGTCTGTATTAGAATTAACAAAGTGAATTGAGCTAATCAGAGGTGTACATAACTGGCATTGATTTGTCTCTAGTATGCATGCTTTTTAGGGGTCGCAACTATTATTCAGCATACATCCTTAATAGTTCCTTAAAACAATAACTGAATATGGTTTTTGGCAAGTTGTAGAGGAACCACACTCTTCTTGCAACCATGAGCAAACTTCTATTTGACCACCATTTAATCATAGACTATTAGTTTTTAGTATGATTGATATAAGTTGAATTTGGAGGTAGTCTTGCAATGTACCAGTACCACTTTTAGCTAAAATAAACCCACATCATAATTATACTAACCCTGTGATTTACAGATGCTATACTGTTGCTATAGGTTGGCTATTTGAAACCAATAAGTAATGGTTACTCAACTATTAGTGGGGATGTTTCTACAAATTTAAAAAACTGCAGATATAACGTATTTTATTCTGGAGTAGATTAGGGAAATCCTACCTTATATTTCAAGTGCTATGTTATGAAAAGGGTTTGCAAAAAGGACAGGAAAGCCAAGAAACCATCAGAAATCTGCCAGTTGATCGGAAACATTCTAAATTAATATCAACTTTATGAACTGATGGTCCATTAGCAAAATATTACAGCGGAAACAATTCCAAAATAAAGTTACGTGATTGCGAAATATACTAATGACAATGGTTACAGCTGCATTTCTAAACCTCTGAGTGAGCACCATTGGAGCATTAGTTCGGTGGTGAAAAGAACATAATTTCACAATAAACCACTCACAGTAAGCTGCTCCTCATAAGACTTCTGACAGAAGAGTCAAAAGAATAATCAATACCAAGAGAGCCAAGGACCGCTCGCATAGGGCTTTAGAACGACCTGGAAATAGCAGGTCTTTTTTTTTAAATAAAAAAATTAAAAAACAATGAGTAATGGTCTTAACAGCAATGGCTTATGTGCACGTTCACTGGGCAAAAATTCACTGCTGAATTAAAAGCATGTTGAAGCTTGCTCAAAGTTTGCTATAAAAAACAGATGGAAAATAGTGGGAAGATACAGTCGGATGAGGGCAAAGGTCAACTCGTTGGATGTCATCACAGCCCCATGTCTCGGAGAAGAAAGGTTTTAAACATCCATCAAAAAACAAACAAAAAAACATGCTAAGCTGCAACTTCAGCGTACGCATGACAGTGTGGGCTCACTGACAGCGTATGGTTTGAAATAATTCATACAGATAAATGTATGAGACAATTTTTATAAGAATCGTACAATGAAACTCAAGGAAAGGTGCTGAATTACCCAACAATTGTGTGGAACAAGGGGTCAAATAAAACCTGAGCTTTGCAGTTTCTATTTCTGCATACAGAAGGTTTTGTGTAAAAAAGTGTATTTAATATATTTATGAGAGTGAGCTTAATGCCTTTTCCCTGAGTCATTCCATTTTCTTACCCATACTTCATATGTGCACTAATTTGCTATAATCTCAGTAATTAATTTAGCTGTTACTGACATCTGGTGTGAATATAATCTCAACAGAAATGTTGATTATCAGGAAACAATTAAATAAAATAGTTTACCCATAGTATGATAGCAAAACGCAGGAACTCTTTAATCATTACAGTTCTGACTTCTGTTGTGTCCTTCATGGCTTCTTGCAGACTACCTCCCAACAACACTCAATTCTATTTGAAGTTTTAAGGCTTTTTTTAAATACTTTCAGTGCATCTTCCCTGTTATTCTATCATGTACTTAAATTGTTAAAGTAGATCTGTGTCGTTTCATGTCTCGTGACCTTCTAACACTTAAATCTAAACCTAAAAATATCAAAATAATCTTAAATTTAAATGTATTGCTATTCATATACTCACAATTTCCATACCCTGTTATTTTTCTGTTTAGATTATTTTTAAAACAACATCCAGATGTGAAAAACAAACGGGGCCAGTCTCACCAGAAAGAATCTAACCTCTATACCTGTTTACCAATCTATTCCAAGATTGCTGCCTTTTGCGAGACAGCGGGATAAAAAATGTGATATTGAAATAAAAAGAATTTTAAGCCAAACCAACACAAGAGTTTCCAGTATCGAAATCTTTTCCAGGAAAACCTGTAAGCTTTTTTTCTCTTTTTGATTGAGTGATTGTATATTTGGAGAACTAATCCACCTGGTGGTGGATTCTTTGTAGCTGGCGACAAGGTATTGGTTTTACAACTGGGACCAGCTAATTAACCTCTCAAAAGCTCCAATATTACATGAAAAATACCTTTGAAAAGATGGAGGCAGGTCAAATAATCCAGGATGACAGTCTTACATCAACAGTTTTCAGTCAGCGGGTTAAACCAAATTGCTGCCAGGCAGACAGCGACTGGAGTTTACAGTCATTTTATTCTGTAATCACGGTGACTCCATCTAAGAATATCGTTTGCCTGCTTCTGGAAGTTCAGCCACCTATTCATTTGACTGTAGGTCCATGAATAACCAAGATTACATTATGTGTTTGCAAACAACTCGAAATACTCAGGATGACTTGATAAGGGTGGCCTAGTGGCTGCAGTGCACCTAAAAATTTAGTCTATAGATGTAATTAAATATATACAGCTGTCTAGTGTGAATCATAGTCACATTAATACTACAGCCTCTATATAAGTAAAGATAAAGGAGTTCTATCACTCTTTTTAACATGGGACTGCTTAGCCTAATATCTCAGAACTGCGCATTTTTAATAAAGCTAATGTCTTTAGGTTATCTGTTATTCAAGCTTAGCCTTTTAGCCTCGCAGTGTTTCAGTTTGTTGTTCTCCTTTACCAAAACATTTAAAGCGACACATTAAAAGATATATTTTAGCCATGTAATAGATAAACAATAGGCTAAACATACAGTCTGCTCCATACTCCTGGGCTCCGGGTTACTGTCCATGATGGGCTCAGCTTGCCGTTTGACAGGTGCCGCATTGTGCTTTTGAGAAGCAGAGGATGGTTCGTAATGAATCAGGGCAGGCGGAGACACAACAGCTGGAAGCGATGAAGAATGGCTGGGGCTCCTTTTGGATTTCTCACATCCCGGGTTGACTCTCCTGACATTTAGCCAAACATGTGGAGGCAGTGAGAGCAAACAATTATTCACTGCAGCACCACAGCAAGAAAATACAAAATGAATACAACGAAGCGTTCGCAAACCGTGGAATAAACGCACGAGACACCGCGTCGACTTTTTCCCATCCTTGCAAAGAATACAGATGAGATCATTAAGAACAGAAGATGCAATCTTGCTCCGCTTCATGCATATCAAACAGGTGCAATCATTCTGCTTCTCTCTCCCTTTGGATTGTTCTCCATGTACCATGATGTGAACTTTACAAGCATTTTACTTTATAGCTGCAGACATGTTCAAAGATTGTTCCTAGAGTCAAAGCAGTTGTTTTATTGTAAAATTATTGGAGAGACAGAGACACCCGCTGGCATGTTTCTGCTTCTACCTAGAGGCGAAAAAATATTCAGGGAATATCACATTTTTATGACAGTTTATACCATATTTTGTTCCTGGGCAATAATGTGTATTGGTTTAAGAAGAAAAAGCCTTACTTTCCCCTTCAAGGATTCTTTATTTGTCATTCTACATACATGATGGTACATGAAGTGGAACGAAATTACGTACTCACGGTACTATTCCACCCAAGAGCTAATATTAAAATAGATAAAATAAGTTAAAAAAATAAAATAAAATTAAAATAAATAAAATCGAAGTAAAGTAAGTAAAATAAATAAAATAGGAATATACGGTGTTAAAGTGCAGGTATTGTAGTCCGTGCAGTGGTTTGTTCAGGATGAGTTCAAGAGTCTAACAGCTTCAGGCATGAAGCTGTTTCTGAGACGGGTTGTTCTACACTTGATGCTCCGCAGCCTCCTGCCTGAGGGGAGCAGAACAAAAAGTGAGTGTGCTGGGTGGGTAGGATCAGCAGACTGTATTAGCTTAGTTTACAAATTCAATTAGAAAAATAAAAAACTTTCATTTTTGCGGGCTTCAAAACATTATTTGACAAACTATTACAAGGTCCTTCAAAAATGGTCAAAGAACCTTTGTTGTAGAGCTGCAGGGCCTTAAAGATATCAGCATCCAGTGCTTGTACTTAGAAATGTGAAAAGTGAAACAAGGGATGGGAAGGAAGCAGGTAAAGAGAAGCAGGCTGGGGACAGAGAGTAAACAAGGCCATCGGGGAAATAAGTCCAGACATTTCCATGTGTGTTCCTCTGAGCCGGAGGTTTAACAAGCTGTTCATAAAGAAAAGCCTGTGTGGGTGAAAGCTTCTCTTAATCATCGCAGCAGAAAAACCTACCGGGAGGAGAGACTTGTTAATTGAGATCCTGATCCTCCAGTGGTGTCTGCTGTGATTTCAAGCCCTCCCGTTCTTCTTTTAGATGTTTTATTAGCTGACGTGGGGCCTCTCTCCGGGATGCACTTTAATGAGGTTTGTGCATTGTTGATATTTGAGAGGACCACCGACCGTCCAGCAAAATGCACGATAAATGTACGCTAAAAGCTTTACGAGGGCCACATTTTAAACGTAAAATGCCTTCATTTCATTACTGAAGGAACGTTTTTTTCAAAAATGTAAAGGATTTTCCTCAAACACGGATAATTAGACATGTGATTCTGACATCTCGTCAACTTTAATTGAAAATACATTTCTTGTAGAACATGCCCACATTTTTAAACTACTATGTTATTAGATATGAAATATCTAACTTCTGTTTTCTAAACTTAATGAGATCAAATATTCCGTTTTAGGCCTGTTAGTGTCAACAAAATGACGTGTACTTACAAAATACTGTAAAATATTGTTAAACAAATCCCGAAGTTAACTTGCAAACAATTTAGGGGAAACAAAACAGTCCCAGTGTTATGGCCTTTTTAGCAACACATGAAGCAGAAGCGTGCATCTGTACCATGGGACTCGAAGGTGGGGGGCCAATTTTAACGAAACAATATGAATACCCTACTTGCTTCCTTGACGCCACAGGAAAAAACTTTAAAGTCGAATAAAGAGATGACGAGAACCTACAGGGTTTTGTGCTGCAAGACAGACTGGGGGATTTCACAATGCCAGAATCATAAGGAAATTATGTGATGTGGTAATATGGTACTATTGATTTCAGTCAAAATTTGATCAAATGATTAAGAAAAGCTTGTGGAAAGAAGGATACCTAAATGTCAGATTAAAATCCTTCTAGGAACGGTATTATACAAACAGTCTGTAGCCATCGAACGGAAACAGGGCGGATCTACAGTCTGCTCAGATTAAATCTGATTGGTGGAGTTTCACGTTCAACACGATGAGTTGAAACATGCTATGAAAGCAGTAAGAGGTGAGATATTCTTGCAACTGCCGAGTCCGTGCGCTCCTGCTGGTGCAGCAGTGTAAATATATTCCTTATAAATGCTCAAAGGGTCCAAACATCAGAGAGCCACTGCCAGCTGGGACACAGCTACAGATCCTTTTATTGTTTACTCACCAACCACTGAAGGGGAGGGCTGAATAATGAATCCTTATTGCATCAAATTAGGCAATAAATTGTTGGAAAGAATATCAATGTGAGCACAGCTAAACACAGTCTGCAGCGTGGGACTATAATCACATTCAAAAGTCAGAAAGCTGAATTGGAGGACAATGTTTTCTCTCAAGTCTCCACATCGTGTCCATATCTTTTGTTCGTGGAATCCTGGCGATATCCCTGAGACTCTCATACCTTTTTCTTACGCAAGCTCAGAGAAAGCTTCTATGGCCTTAAGTTACCCAGAATTTAAACCACAGATTCGGGTAGATAATTGAAAAAAGAAAAACATTGTGTTGGTGTCCAAAAACCCCACATGCATATGGATCCCAAAGTAAATTTGGCAAATGATCACGGACTACCAGCACCTACACACTGGGCTCCAACGCACGAGTGCCACTCAAGTACAACCTCAGATTAACAACAACACACATTTTATTATGTTCTAGGCAAAATCTATTTAAAAATATGATAGTAAGCCACATTTAAGATTCATATTATGTCATGTACCATTATAATTAATAACCAAGTTGAGCTGTATTTAGCTTATTCATCATAGGATACTGAAGGTTTGCATGACTTTTACCTTATTTTACAGAACAGTATAAAAAAAAGTTAATGTGGAGAAACTAATAGCAGAGAGGACTCAACTTTAATTGGATGCATGGGAGCAAACCTTTAGTTCAATCATATCACCATTCTTTTTACTTTTTTTGCTCTGACAGTAACAGGGTTTGTTATAATACTTGAGTTTATCAGCAACCAACCTGTTCAGTGAAAGTTGTAACCTCATTTCAGATCTCGTGTTCTTGGGTATTAAATGTACGTGTTGAAGTTTTGCAAGTCTGAGCTCACACCGTTTGCTCTGATCCTGCACAAGATTTCTAATAAACCCGACCACTTTGTTTTTTGTTTGACCTTAACAAGGCTCAAATAGGTCTTTAAACATCCGCAAGAGGATTCATACTAAATAACTGGTTTCAATCAAACTTTTTAGATACTCTAAAATGCACAGAAAAATTGAGATGTAGACACAGGTAGTAAGGAGTTTATAGATTTTTTTAAGCGGCGCTTTTATATATACTAGTTATGTATTTTAGCTTAGTTTGTGTAAATGACGTTAAAAGTAATAAATTACATTGAGTAATAGCTAATGTGTTGCTCGTCTGAATCTAATAATAAAAATAAAAAAACACTCATTCCACCCTAATGCATTCAATTTTAGTAATTAATACCATGACCCATAACTTTAGGCCTTCCGCGTTTAAATAAAAAAATGACAAAGATTCAGCCGAGAAACTTGATAAATCTGCTTTTTCATCAACTGCCCGCATCACCTTTCTTTCATTTAATGTTCTTAATCAGTTAGTGTTTTTTCATATAAATGCACCACATACAAAGACTAATTTGTTCTTAAATTTACGACACTATTTTTTATTTATTTTTTAAATCAAGCTCTGGTTAATAGACACCAAAACTTGCAACAAATGTTTCACCTTTTTACTTGATTGATCAACAGAAGCAAAAACACAACAAAGAAGAATTGTGTGATACATGCATGTCAGATTATCTGCATCTCTTTATATAACTAAATCTTTATGGTTATCGTCCTTGTTAACTTTCTTTTGAATATAAAAGCACGGACCTATGCATCATTGTAAACACAAAACCCACAAATGATCAACATCCATGCTCATGTTTTGTTGGCATCATCAGGGATCAGAAGCATGAGCTGAAAGCAAAAGTTTAAATCCTCATTTTGGAAAAAGTCCTGATGCCCTTTGGCTGCTTAGCTCTCATCCGCCTCCAGGTTAATGTTGTCACCAAACTTAGCATAGAGCTGGACCTTCAGATCGCCCAGCACCTGCTGGATCTCTGACACTCGTTCCTCCAGGCCTTTGACCTCCTGCTCCAGGGTTTCCTGTTAGCAAAGGAGGAGACAACTCCGTTTAAAGTAAAGCAGGATCTCTAAACCATGAAATGTGTTTTAGAAATGTATCCTTTTCAATGAGTGAAGCTACTAAAAGATCAGCGACCAGGGAAAACTTTGACCTTCACGGATGAACCTGCAGTTCTCAAATGTTCAGAAGACAAGCTTTTCAAACCTTATTGTGCTTCATTTTTGCGCCTTTTGTTTTGTTTTCTGTAACTGGACTTGGATGTGAAGAGGTCAACGTGAAAACAAACTATAGAAACACAGAGGGAGCTCTTAACAGATGAGGCAGATTTGTTTGCCGAAATTGTGCCCTTAGAACCTTTTTCTACCAATTTTTGTCAAAAATATATACCAGGTTATATTGGATTACCTTTATAATCTGTGTAACAAAATGCCTCCTAATTCTTTAGGGTAGTAAAGGGTTATTTTGGTGGATCTGATGCTATAAGACATGAGACCTCTAACTTGGCATCTTTGCTATAATTCTTATTAAATGGGTGATGACTCTTGATATCCAAACCAGACCAAGTTTAAGAGTCTATTCTAGGAAGCAAAGGACAGAAAATAGTAAGAACCAAACTGTTGGTTTGTTGTCAGTAAATTAAGAAAAAAAATCCCAAACTAAGTAACAAGACATTTATCTAACTATAAACCATTGGAATAATGTTTTATGTTCTGATTTACCCGTTTTAGATCAGTGGTGTAGGAACTCAGCACCCCACCGATCTAAGGGTTTGGTTTTGTGCATGTTGTTGATGTCGCCCTGCTCCAATACACTGACTGGATTTAAATGGCTGAATTAGCCAGATATGCAGATTAATTTGATTGATGATGCTAAACAAGGAAAACCTTTACAACATTAAGCAAATTGGACCATGAAGACAAAAGATACAGGAATTAACTATGGAGACTTGAAAATCCCTCTTAGACTAAGATTGTTTTTTGTTTTTTTTTTGTAAAAAGGTAAGCTAACTAAAGGAAGCTAACAAAACAAATCCATCAGACACCAAATCCTTGGCTGGCGTTTCCTGCCCATGCTACCCATTTGAACACGACGGAGTAAAACGGTCAGAGCTGCTTAAACTCTGCATCATTCATCAGATTGATACCAGATCCCTTTATCAAATGTTCAAATAAAAGCATCAGTGCCACTTATTGTTGTCAGGAGGAGGTTGCAAAGTAACCCATAACAATTTGGGAGCAACAAACAAATGCCCAGGCTAAAGCACACAGGAAGTCCCCAGTAATGTGAACTTTAAAATGTTGTGCTACACTGTCCTTAAAAGTTGAGAGATGTGATTTTATAGTTATTAAAGATATATTAAAGATTATAGTATCCTTTGTTTTGTTTTTTTTGCACTCTTCAAACACACCTCGGCCTGTCTCCTCACAGTTCACAAGCTGCATCAGTCCCTGAAGGAAACTACCAGCTCAAATTGGTATCTTTATATTTAAAGACAGTTAACACATTCTCAAACCATGTTCACATAAGCCAAAACATTATTAATCTTAAATATAACACAGGGTCATCCATTCCTGGCCCTCAAGATCTACTACCATGCAGGTGTTAGATGCATCATTGCTCCAATGCAGCTGAATCATTGTGTAAAATTATTTAACTATCTCATCAACATGCCACCAAGTTTTAGGAAAGGCCTGAGAAGAAGATAATGATTCGATTCAAATGTGTTGGAGCAAGGTTGCATCTAAAAGCTATAGATCTCGAGGCTTAGGGTCTGAGACGTCTGATGTGACACACCCGCAGTCTGCCTCTGAAACACTCCGGACACAGAGAAGAGACAGAGTCCACCCGTGCATCGGGGGATAAGCTTCATAATACAAGTTCGCTCCACAATAACAACGGCCTGCTAAGTGAATGACAGAAAGAAGACGAAACGGCAACAACATGTAACTGGGAAACGACTGGAGGCTAAAACCCTGCTGATAGATAAAACAGAGAAGTGAAACTAAAATGTGAATTTAAGTCAACAATCAATGTTGAATTACGATTTTATGCTGATTGGGTATGACTAACTAAATACTTTGCTTCTGTGGCTTTACTGAGAGTAAAGCATGACAAACACTTACCTTCGCAGCTTCTAGCATTTCCTGTGTTTTTTCCTGGGAGTGACCAATAAAAACACCGCCAATCTGGTAGGGGACCAACAAGGCGTCGTCATCCAACATCATGAGCTCATCACTGGCATCCTGTAGGTTTTGCAATGTTTTCTGCAGAGATATTCACAAACTAAGACTGAGGGCAATTCATCTATTGACATCAATTCATCAACTCTAGAGAAAACTTAAAAATGCTTAAACAATACTACTATTAAAACTTCTACAATGATTATAGTATTGTTGTATAAATACTTAATGTAATACTAACATTATGACAATTTGATGTGAAAAAAAAACACCATAGAATGTATCATTTTATGTTTTATTTATTTTGCATGTATCACAAGTCCCCTGTTATAGTATCTTTAAGTTCAAGTTGGATCAAAATGTCAATATGTGCAATGAAGATCAAAAGTGCGAGCTGTATTGCAGGCTATACTGTCAGCTTATATTACAAGCAAACAATTCATTACCAATTTCATTTTTTCCATACCTATTCATGTTTGAAAACATTTTTTTTAATACATTTTGTCTTACAGATGAAAGTATTTACATACACAATGTTGCACATGGAGAGCTCATTCAGGGAAAGAACAAAGGGAACATTCCCGGTTTCATTTGCACATCTTTCTTTGGCTTTTTCTTTTAAACCCTTGTTGCAAATATTGAGGCTATTAATGCACATTTTGCACATTCTTCTTCTTTTTTGTAAACCGACCCACCTAACTGCACATGTCTTTCAATCAGTCTTTTAAAGTTATTATTATGTGTAAATATTTATGATCTTACCTTAAGTAGCTGATATCACCCTTTCTTCTTATTATTTTTTAATATGATATGTCTCATCTATTTTACTTTCCTATTTGCCCCTGAACTAAACAGCCTGTCTGCATGCATCAAGGCAGCAGGATTACTGCAGCATGTTGTATGCATGGTCAGCTCACTATAGCTCAGTTTTTTTATTCACAGTGGTTCAGCTTTAATATCGTTTGTGCCGCTTACCTTCTTTGACTGTATCTCATTCTTGAGCTCGGACATCCGACTTGTGTTTCTGGCGAATTTATTGATCTTCTGTTGGTCCTCAAATGTAACGACCACGTCTTCAACTGCCTGTAAAGAAGCTCCTGTTAGCGGTTTTGTCATGTTTTAACATCTGAGCTAAACAAATACCGTTTAGCAACTAAGCTAATGGCTCTAGCTCGCAGCACATGGATGTAACCTGGTGATAAAAATATCCTAGATATTAACATTTCTGACTTCTTTCTCAACGACGTTTAAGATATTTTACTCTTTTGTGTATGAACAAAGCACATAAAGGTGAAGGAAGCTGAGAAGTTTCGTAAAAACATGACTTACTACAGCCTTCATGGTGGCAGCTGCCATCTTGTCTTCTTCGGTTTTTTAAGAGAAGAGCGCAACAGAAAACTGTGTCCACACCGCCACCTAGAGGTGACAAGTAATGAGCGCACCACATTATTGTTACAGTTGAAACTGAAGCGGTGTGTAGGAACAAGTTACTCTTACTGAGTAACATTTGTTTGAGTAACAGGATTTACTGTCGTTTTTTTCACTTTTGCTTCAAATATTAGGATTTTTTTATTACCTTGAACTTGAACACTGAATAAAGAACATTTTAACCAAATCTGCACCACACCCAGATACACAACTAGGATAATCCTGATTTTCTGTCTTCTATATATGTTGTCATTTGAACAACATTAAGCACTGTCTTTTTAATCAGTTTTATAGCAGGAAAAAATAATTTTTAAAAGTTTTTAGAGTGCTTCAATTTGTGCTTTTGTTATCTTATTTCTATTTCTTTCTTTTTGTCTTTAAAAATTTCCATAATTTTTAAGAAACAACTATTTATCTCTCTGCCTGTTAGAGAGACAGACAGAGAAATATTTTTTTTGTATTGTATCTTTAAGTTCAAGTTGGATCAAAATGTCAATAAATGTTATGAAGATCCAGTGTGTTTGATAGTATGAAATTCAGATCAAATATGGATATTTATTCATATTTCAAAAATGATTACATTTTAATATATCACTCTGCTGAACAAAGGAAAGGGCATTCCTGCTTCTGTCTTTGCATTTTTTTTTT
>JAVLVB010001109.1:1088564-1197891 GCA_032876305.1 Orestias chungarensis
TATATATATATATATATATATAGTGAGCTTTAACACATACTATAATTCCTTACTACAAATAAAGTTAAGGGAATTTCTAAATGAAATGAAATGTTATTATTTTAATGGAATTATCATATGACTGTCTGCAACAGTTCAAAATCGGCTTTGGACTGTAAATGGAATTAGGATGACAATGCCGGATGGAAATCCAACAATAGTCTGCCATTGTATTTCCTCTTCATCATGCTGTCTTTTGGATGGATGCCGTTTTAAAGAGTTACATCCCCAGCCCCATGCTAATCGAGTCTTTGAACATGCGAGAATGTGGCGGCCCATTGTTCGTCCCCTAGGGTGAGCTCACAAGGGAGGCCTGTGCCGCTGGAAGTTAAGATTTGTGTCGATAGTGCGCGGGTAGGCCTACGCCATCTCCAGAGCACAAAGGCTGTCTCAATTACAGCACATGTACTGTATGTGCTCTGTCAGAGGCCTCAGTGTGCACTCTATGTCCTCTTCTTTTAGCTTCACATAAAGGCTGAATTCTTTGAAAATAATAGTTATTTTTGCCTTTCTATGCAACATCAACCTCACGTCTGGTTGGAACCATTACTGGGCTGCCCAATGTAATGCTTCAGGACACATTTACATTTGAAATCTTGTTGTTTTTTTCTGTTGCATCACAGGTTACTCCCACAAAAACGCCTAAGAAGGAAACAGCTGCTCCCGATGCGGCAAAAGATCAGGTGAACAGATGTTCAGTGCTGAATTTATTATCATCCTTGTTTCCATTTCCTAAGAGTGCTGATGATCACACCATATTTCTATTCCCAAAGCTGTTAAAAGTGATTACAAAATGCAGAGGACTAATTAGCAAACAGCTTTCTACTAGTCTGGGAATTTCAGTTGCAAATTTTGGCTACATATATTTCTATTTTTGGCCTGTTCATGTGATTAAAGTAACAGATAACTGAAATATATAGAAATATATATATATTTTTTTATTTATTTCTTGTTACCTTAAAACGATTTGTTATATCTATAGTTGTGCATAACAAGCTCTTTTTCTGATCTTTATTTGCTTCTTTTTTTATTTCTAACTGCTTCATTTTTGTTTGTCGCAAAATAGTCCCAGAAGGAGGTCCCACCTGCAGCAACCACAACTGTGAGCATATAAACCAGTGCAGCAAACCTTACAGTTCAAAAGGCACCACGTTCAGAAATGACTCTTCTTTTTATTTTTGCAAAAAATAAAATCATTGTTTAAAGTACATAAAAGTATAACCAAAGCTTGGCATTAGACAATATGCGTGTGGTTAAAACTCGCAGTACTGTTAGCACCATATCAACATGTGATTTGTCTGTTTTCAATAGGCTGCACAATCATCAGAACAGCCTGCAGTACCCAAAGGAATGCCTGCTCCCCCTCCACCGCCCCCAGAGCCTCCCAAGCTGGAAACCAAAGGAGAACCAGCTGCCAAAGCTGCAAAGCCGACACAAAAAGAACAACCAAAAACTTCTGCAAAAGAACCCGAGTCTGCAAAAGGCAAATCGGCTAAAGATACTCTGAGTAAATTCTTCCGACCAAAGGTAAAGAAGTGTGACATGGTTCGGTTGTGCAGTATATTGTAGTGTAAAAGAAGGTAACTTAAGGTGTTGATATCAGGGAAGAAATGTCATGGGCAAGTGTTTGAGCTAGTGGAGCCAAGCGTACAGCAGTGGTACAGTAGATTATTATATCCTCAAACCCACCATGACTCATCTGGCTCCCAACTAGACAGAGGCTAGTTTGTCCAGAGTCGGCAGAAAGATGGCCTGTGTTGTTTCCCAGCTGACACAGCAAAACTGCTGTAAAATTGTATCTCTCCTGTCATAATGTTGAAATTGCAAATCGTACGTGTGAAATCCCTGATGAAACTTTCTAGGACGTTTAGGAATAAAATTGGCACAATGACCCAAATAATCATGATAACCTGCTCCACAAGATTTTAAGCAAACCACGGCAACCCCGGAGCTAACCAGCTATTCTCCAACTCTCTCTTTGAGTAAGGCCAAATTTGCCCTTAGAACCTGTTGTGTAACCATTGTATTTCCTGCTGGTCAGACCAAGGTCTGGGAATGAAAACAAGTTTACAAAGAAAGCAGACTGTAAGATACTAAAAGAAGTCTTTGAATCTCTGGCGTCGTCACAGGATCTATAGCAGGCTCTTGGTACTCTTGATATGAAATCACAAGTCTAATTCAATTCACAAATAAACTTTATAAGTACGGTCTAAGACACAAGATCGGGAATCTGTAAGAACAACTGTGGAAAAGATTACTCTTAATCAGAATTAATTTGGACCTTAAGACTTTACAGAGTCACAGGAGATGGGGTGTTAGGTTGGTTGGAGGGACTGCTAACACCAGTGGACATTGGGAGAGAGGTAGGGCCCACGATGGACGGGTCATCTGCAGGGCAACACAGAGACACACAGCACAAACACACTCACACCTAAGGACAAATTAGAGAAACCAATGAACCTTACAGTCATGTTTTTGGATAATGACAGACAGAGGAGACAGAGAGCATATGTAAAGTTGGCTTGGTAAAGCTTTACCAAAGCAACACCTGCCCAGTTTAGCCCCCTTTATTGTAATTACAAATTACAAATACTTTCTGATTGGTCTTGTTTGCATGTTATTGATGGTGAAGGAATCATATTATACACTAACAAATGTGGCGTTATGGCTAAAAAAAACGACCATTAAACTCACAAACAGATAAACATTTTGAAGCTGAAAAATTGTCCACAGTTAAACTTTTATGTCAAACCTTCACGCTGCCTCTGGCTGCTCATAAATCACCAATCAGCAAGTCCTACACTTATGTCAGCTTCAAAGAAATGTAGCTTTGTATGCGTTTTGTGGCATGCCTCCCCAAAGTAAAGTTTGTATTATATTTTCCAATATTCACAAAATACACCTGGATACGTTTTCATTGTAACAACATTGTCTGGTCACTGATTGCTGCTCTACAATGCAGCACCCAGTATTCTTTCTGTTTTTTATTTTGTCTTTTATCATTTATCTGGTCCTTCATTTAAATTTACAACTTTTAAAAAGAAAATTATAAGAAATAATACGTAAAGTTGCAATTTGTCTTTAGCCTAATACCATGCATCTTTTTTATTTATATTTATCAGGATTAGAAATTCAAACAATTGCTTACCTGTAAATTGATAAGGAGTTTTGCAGATATTAATGCAGCCTGATTAAAAGTGAATATTTGCACTAAGAAGTTTTATTCGTATTTCCACTGACTAAAACTGGAAAGTAGGATCAGGATGTAATACCAATCAAGGCATGCACTTGCACTTGTCTGTGGCAAAAGTGTAATTTCATTTTAAGCTAACTCAGTCTAGATGAAGCAAACCTAAACATAAATGTAACAGAGCACCAATATTTTATCTTTGCTTTATCTGCCTCATAGATGTACATGCTTGGCATGTTCAAATAACACATTATTAATATCACACTTGCATGAAAAGGTGGATTTCACTAAATTCAAGAACTTCCCTCACTGTCCTGCAGACAACCAAGGAGTCAGCAGAAGCTATTGATGTAGATGTTCAGCCAGTTGTAGAAGTACAGGTAATGTGAGAGAAGTTTTGGTATTTCTTTACCAAAACCTGCTTGAATAATAGAGTATATTCTTCATTCTGAGTAAAATCATAATCATAGAATTTCTATTCTTATTTCGATATATATGGTTTCAGAATATAAAAAAACAGTTTTACTCTGCAGGAGACAGCAGAGGAGGTACCACTGGCTGTTGTAGAAGTGAAGGTAAACAATTAAACAAAATACTTTCAAGTTTTTTTAACTTTTTTGTGATAACTGAAATATATATAAATATATATATATATATATATTTTTTTTTGAATCACCAGTCTGGTGCAAAAGTCATATTCCATTTTTGTTTGCATTTGCTCATTTGACTGAATATAAGGTTCATGCTCAGGAAATTGCAGAGGAGATGAAAGAAGAAGAGGTAAATATGCAAGTTGGTCAACAGAACATTATCTGTTTGTTTTCCACTCACTTTCCCTTTGCCGGCATCTTTGAAATAGTTTTGCTAAAAATATTCCTTCACTGTTTTCTCACTGACAACCCTGTTTCCAGAAAGCCACAATAACTTGAAGATATGCAAACAATCACATGATTGGTGAAAACCTGATTGGAGTAAAAGCAAATCAATAACGCCCACACTTGACGAGTGTGGGAAAATAATAAAAAACTCTGAAAAAGGCTAAAAACGGAAGTAAATGAAACTGTTTATACATGGAAAAATAAATGCAATTCCATAGTGAAAGCTTCTCCAAAAGCACAAAAATGCTTTAATGGTTAATATGGGTTATCATTTTTTTTTTTGGGTGCATCCACTAATCAAATAAAAACTCTCCCAGCCCACAAATCTTACCTTGTTAAACCTGTCGAATTTCAACAGGCTTAAGAAAATCATTCAGGTTCTCATTTATTCCAGCAAAAGTACATTTTGCATACTTTGCAGTAACACAGTCCAGAGGCAAAATGCTTGAACAAAAACCACATCCAAACATTTAAAACACGTTAAAACAACTTCAGAAAAAGGAAGTAGAATCTTTGAAATGTCTAAAGTGACTTAACTTGGATGACAGACAAACTACTACTTGATCTTTGGGGGTAAACAAATTCATGTGGCTATTCTAAGATTCTTCAGATTTCTAGCTTACATCTGGTACATTAAAGACCACCAGCAGCTTTGAACTGTTCAATAAGAGAAGAGAAGTTAAATGTTAAAAAAGCCTAATTTGATATTTTAAAAACAAGTTAGATAAATATTCTCCCAGAATTAGTTTTTATAGATCTAATTTAAAAATAATTTTAATTAGATCTACAAGTTACAGGTGAGAGTGAGTTTGGGTGTCACTGTGTCCTATAAATCTCTACTGATGTATAGAATCTGGTTTAAGATATTAACATTTGGATACCAAGTCTGACTTTTAATATTTCAGTTTAGGCTAAAAGATATTTATATACTAAATAAAAAGTTCAACAGCGTTTTCAGTTAAATCTCCCAAACATTTTCCAGAAACAGGGTTGCGGCATGTGGTCATATTTTTTCTTGGCTTACGATTACACATAATCACACATTCACTCTGAGCCTATTCCACCATGAGAAAAACTTATATTTGTTTGCTCTCATCTGTAAAATTGGTTGAAGATGGATGAAGCTGTTTGATCAGATGCCATTTCAGATTTTGCATTTTCGCGTTTTGCATTTTTTGATGTACAAACATGTATCATGTTTGTCCTTTTCTAACTGTCGGACCCAAACTAATGGCTAAATTAGGGTAATTGTCGTTTCTATGTTAAATTAATTACAAAGACGTCTCACCTTTTAAAGACACACACTTGTTTCCTTTAAATTGACAACTTTCTCACTACCTCATAGCTAGTGGGGACTCTTACTGTCCTCTGAGACTGACATTTTCTGTTTCCCGGGATTCCTTCCTTCAATGGCTACAAAAAAAACATCAACCTCTGTTGTTGTTGTCGTTGTTGTGACTGATTGTTTGGGCTTCTTTTTTCCTTCAGGAACCTGTTCGTTTTTCTTCTCCGATTGGAGTTCCTCCTCTCCCCTGTCACTGGTGGCAGCTCTGGCTTTCACTCTGTCAGCTGCATTGACGGCCACTGCCTTTGGTTGGTGTGTGTCTCATGATTTTTGTTTTTTTTTCTCTGTGTTGTGTTGACAAAAGAAGGTAGATCCCTCCAAAGCTGGCACTCTGGAGGCAGCAGCGAAGCCGGAACCGCCTCCACCAGCTCAGGAGGAGAAGAAACAGGAGTCCAAATCATCTTTGATGTCTTTCTTCAAGCCCAAAGTAAGAACTTGTTCCCTTCAGATTTCCATTAAGACTCTTGTATAACTGTAGGTGTGCCTTGTGGTGAAATCACTTGTCAGAAAGTAACAGATTGATGTGAACTTGAGGTACTGTTAGATACCATGACCACAAAACTCCAAGCAGCCTCCACAAGTGGAGTTCGCCTCCTCAAGAAATCAAGTGGCCTGGTAAACAAAATATTCTCTTGTGTGAATAGATGCATTATTAACCAGAATAATGTCACCTGCTTTAAACAGCTTATTTGCCAGAAGTGCCCCTCTGATTACTGTCAAATTCAAAAATCATAACCATTTGTCAGGGCTTGTGTGCTCATCTAATGCAAGCTGTGTCCTAACAGCAGAGGTGCATCTTAATGTCAGTTCAAATGTTTCCTCAAGACTCCAACCTCCCAGCTGCAACAAGAGTCACTTCACCGTAAACTGATTCAGGACTAGCAGAGCTAAACTCTCTGCAACACTTTTAGGCTGCTGATCCCAAGAAGACAACTCCGACTGCCCCCGCTGCAGCTCAGTCACCTCACCCTGTTAAAGCTAAAGAGGAACCTAAAGCTGCAGCCAAGTCGTCTGAGGCAGTTGCTGACAGCAAACCAGTGTCAGCCGTCTCTGCAGCTGGAGAGGATGCAGCAAGTGCACCAAGAAAACTTGAGAAGAGGAACTCCATCCAGCTGTTCTTTAAAAATCTGGTGAGAATACTTCAACTTTGCCCAAAATGCTGCTTAATCAGAAGTTTAGCTCTAGTTACACGTTTAAATTATGCACGACATACAGTCCAATTTATTTATGTGGCATGAATTCACAAGTAATCTCAAGAAACTTTACACAAATAAAAAACATTCATGAAATCCAAGCATACCAACATAGATATGTACATTTTTCTATCAAATAAGACAATGAAGTTAATTATTCAAACAACGCCTTCACCTCACATTAAGTTCTTTAATTTGTAGTTAAGGTAAAAAGAATCAATACCAACTTTCAATTGGGACACAATTAGAACTGAAAGGTCATCTTTAATACAATCTAATAATCTTTAATACATTTTAAAATGGTTAGACTCTGACCTTGTGGCAGTAAAACATAATACAGATTACATACTAGCTTTTTTATTTAACAAGTATAAACTCTGAACGGAACAGAATGACCTTACTTTTTAAGACACGTAACAGTTTTTTTGTCACAGCCTTGATAAAAGCAAGCCGTTTGCATGGAGTACATAGATGTTTTGTCAAAATGAAAGATAATAGCAATAAGCTCTAAAACACAATTGTTGTTTCCTATTTATTTTGGGACAAATTATTAAGTATATTTCCAATTAGTGAGGATGAACATCCCATCAAAAACAACTAAGGCCATGCAGTAATTGCGGTAACAGGCAAAGTCTGTCTCAGATTCTATAGTTCTCACAAGCCCTGATGAAATGTTAAAGTTCATGACCAGACAATATTAAAGTCTGATCAAGTATATGTCTCGTAGGGAAGGCTAGCCAGGAGAAAGCCTCTGGTTTCTTCTTATGGCCTAACTCAGCTAGGGGATTAGGGTCGCAACATAAAAATGTGTCAAGTTAATAAGGTAGGAGGTTGAAGGACTTAATGTAATACATCCTCAAAGCGTTAGGACAGGAGGTGTGACTCAAACCAATAAACAATCAAAAGACAACAAATTTTTCCTCGTAAAGAGGGTTTAGATCACTGCTGAGGGATAAAATAACCAAGAAAATATGAACAAACTAAGCTGACGCACCAACAAAGTTGTACTCGTTGTAGTATTGAAAACAGAAAAGGTCAACCATGGCCTCAAAGATTTTTCAGGCTTTAGCTTTAACATAGCCAAAGTTTTGACAAGCTTAATCAAACATAGGATCTCAGGAGCAACAAGGGCGAAGCTGAACATTCAGTCTTGAGCTGAATGAGGGTTTTTTTCTTAGAGCTTTTTGGAGCTACAGGTGTCTAATCAGCTACCACGATTGGCCTGACGGCTTAACCAATAGGCTTTCGACACAAGTGGAAATAAGATTAAGATTAAATCAACTTTATTTGCCAGGTACATACAGGACATACTAGGAATTTGTTTTTGGTGTAATTACACCGAGGCAGCCATTTGCGGCGCCAAACTGGTGTAATCACACCGAGGCAGCCATTTGCGGGGCCAGGCAGGCAGTAGCGCAAAGGGTCTTGCCTAAGGACCCACACTGGAGGCTGTGTTGTATTTTGCCATAGGCCAAAGCTCAAATAGGCCAAGGCTCAGTACCACTAATCGTGTGGTGACATGCTTAAATTTGCATAAAGAAACGATGTCCTCTCAGGACGTCAACATTACTTCACTTTCCAAAGCTGTATTTGAAAGATACAAACATATCTTTAACAAGAACCTTTGAAGAGATTCGACCAAAGTAGGGATATTAAGAAAAGCAAACAGGATATGTGAGCAAAAGCACCTCTACTCAGGTCAAGACTTTTAACCTAATTCTCATACAAACTGTAAAGCACAGTTGGTTTAGGTCTGTTTTAAGCCACAGTTTTTCACCTTGTAGGCACTAAGTCAACCATGAACTCCTCTAAAAACTATTGTGCTCTATAGTTAGATGTGAGGCTGACCCAAAGTGGGTCAACAACAGGACATTGATCCTGCAAACCACAAGTCGACAGCAGGCCCACAGAGAGCTCTGCGGGGAAAAATATATATATATGCAAATATCTAAGACCTGAAGCAACAATGTAATTATTTATAGGCCAACATTCCTTTGCAACATTGTGAGACAAAGCTCAAAGTAGTGCACATGCAGATTTTCCAGTTTATTTTGAAAAATAATATACTTTGGAATATTTTTGTATGTGGCAGCTATCAGATGTTTGCTAGTGTTTCCTAAAAACATAAAAGTTAAAGATTAAACCTGAGCATACTTTCTTTTCAACTATTGCCGTTTGCTTGTTTTAATTGAATTGTCTTTACTCCCCACTAGATGGCAGCAGCCATTTGTTATATATATATATATAGGGGGTTTAGTCTCTGTTGAGAACAAAGCAGATTAGCATGCCACTTCATGTTTCACAACTTTCATTTTTACGCCCAGCTGTGGGTTTCTACAGTTATGCTGACTAAAAATCAACAAACTTCACTTTGTTGCCATCATAGGGGCTTGTTTTTTTTTTTCAATGGATATGCTTTTGGCATTGCAGTTTAAGGAAATAGTGGTAAAGGGGGTCATTTCCTGTGGTTATATATAGTCATGCAGACAGTTTTGCAGTGAACAAGAATTGACTGTTTTCTCCCTTCTATTTGTAGGGACAGAAACGGCCCTCCACGGATGCTGGGGTCCAAACAGAGCCAGCGACTGCTGCTACAGCATCTGAGAAAACCAAATGAACCCTTTAAGTTTCTCTGTACAGAAGGCCCCATCCCCCACTGCTCTTTCTTTGTAGCTCTTACTCTGTCTCCATGTCTTTGTCAAATTTCATCATCACCTTAACTACTTTCTTTAAGATGTTGCAATGTGAAAAGAAGTGCTTTTAGTTGGGTTCAGGAAAGAGAATCATGCAGGTAAAGGAAGGACATTGAAAAATGTTGGCCAAAAAAAAAAGCCTTCACAAAAAATAGAATTAACTTTAATGGTAATTTTATTGCGATTTACAAAACAAATCACGCCAAGACAAACCATTTATGAACTTTTTTCCACCTCTATTACTAACAAAAAACAACAAACTCAAATGTATTTACTTCAAAACAAAAAAGAAAAATTCTTCAGTTGCACACATTCTTTCTGACGTTGACTCAGTATAAGTCAGTACATGCCTCCCATTACTTAACGTGCTTCTGATTAACCCCAAATAAAGTTCAGTTGTGTTTTTAATTCTTAAATCAGAGCTTACAGCAAATATGCTGGGAGGATCCAATGCATAAGAGTAAGTAAAAAAAAAGATTTCTTAGGCATTAGAATTGCTACATTAAGTAAGATAAAGTCTGAAGAAACCTTGCATGAAAATCTCATTCTTAAAAAAACCTGGCATTTTTCACCAAAGAGAATACTGAACCCCCCCTAAAGCATGGTTAAGACAGTGTCATGCTTCTGGGTCTTGAATAACAAATACTTGACACATTTCTAAAGGAATAAATGGAAATAAAGAGCTAGAATATTGAATAAATGTTCTCACTTTGATGTCTTATTTTATTTCAGCTCTGATGAGGTGATTAGTTTGAAAAAGATCCTCCTCATCTTCTTTACCAAAAGCCTGAAGGTTTTGGTTTCATTAAAGGTGGAAAAAGCTGTAAAATTAATTATTGGAGGCTCAAGTTTTTATCACCATCCAACATTTGTTAAGTTTTTCTATGTATGACAATGGGAAATTATGATTTAATGACAACCTCACTGAAATGTATATGTTTTAGTACATAAATACTTTAACATCTCTTCTGCAAACCTTTATGCCTAATCTGACTTTCCGACTCTCTGTTTATTTTTTACCATACTTGGGCTTTTGCAATATTTAGCCAATTGTATTTACTCCATCAGCTCAAAAATCAAGTTGGTACTGCCATGTAGCTTATATTATGACTGGTAATGTTGGGAAATCGAGGCAGTTTTGGTACTGAAGTGGTTCAGACAAAAGTAAAATTGAAAGTATTTAGAAATATAAAGTAAATGAGCAGCATGTTTCTTTAGCTTATACAGGCTGCACTTGTGTTAAATAAAATACGAACATAAATATATCGTAGCATTGAAATGTGGGTAATACCTGAAATCATATGTGATATCTTTGTTTTGTTTTTCCTGGGCGTCTGATTGTAAATACTAATGTTAACAAATACACAGGAGATGGCAAAATCTATTCCATATCACCTCATTTAGTCACAGCCTTATTATGGTGTCTCTCATTTGTGGTTGTCACATTTATAATTAACATGCTCCCGTTTGCTTACATGTATGCGTCGATCTGTAACTTATGTTATCTTGGAGACAATAAACACGATCCCCTCCCTTTCGGTGTTCTTCGTCAGCTTTTACTATAAAAACTATTGAGAAACTTTCAAACAAATTGCCGTTTTTCTTTTATTAAAGTCAGTAGCTGTGAGTCAGCAGGTTTGGCAAAGAGACAGACCAACAAGGTGTAGCACAAAAGTGAGAGGACACAATGGAAAAGCTGAAAGCATTTGAACATTGTGCCAAAGTCTTGAGTCATCCCGACATTTTTATATTTTGCTTTTAAGGGGGGAAACGGTCTTGTACTGCTCTGAGATTTTAATCAAGATCATCAGTTGAACAGTTTAAAAGTTGAATTTAAAACTTTTTCGGGATATTGGAAGCTAATTTTTTGTCCCTTAACATGATGACTCTTTTTTGTTTGTTTGTTTGTTTGTTTGTTTGTTTCTTTAGCAGCTTTACACTGACCTATGCAACCAGTGGCCTGCCTATTTACTAGCATTTCTGGTAAAGGATGTGTCAAATGCAGCATTTAGCAAATGTCACATGTTTATACTTGGGATGGTAGGACATTACAAGCCCAAAAGTTGGTTTTCAAAAAGTGTTTAAGGATTTTAAAGGAGACTTGGTAACTCTGTCATTTAACTTTTTAGTGCACACCTGTTAAGTAAGCTTTACAGATGTTTTATTTGCCTACCTCACCAGTATTCTCACCTTAGGTGTAGGCATCGAAAAAACTGTCTTTGTACTCCTGCTGTTTTTTGGACATCATAGATATTGCTGTAAACCCAGAATTGGACAAGTAAGGTGAGAAGCTATTTCTTGGAGCCAATCCCTGACTTATTAAAACCAACACTCAGATGAAGACCATGTTCTTTTGTCATTTCTAGTTCTTAAATTCCAAAAACAGAAATGAGCCACACATCCCACTTTTACCAAAGGGAAACATGAACTCAAGGATTATTAATTTAAAAATAGAGACTAAAATCAAATTGCACATTGTTTACCTAAATTGCACGTTGTTAACCTAAATGCTATAAATGAGTGTCCTCATTAATGTTAAATCCTCTCCTAGCATATTGCAGGTAACTAAGTAAATTGCGTCGTCGCTTTGGATAAAAGCGTCTGCTAAATTCATAAATGTAAATTCAAATGATTAAAAAGCAAATATAATCCAGTTACTTAAAGCAACACTTAGTAATATTCCACCTTCATAAAATATAACTTTTGTGATTATACGTCCACTTATTGAATGACACCTCTGTTGTGGCCAGACGGGGGTCCATAACCGTTTCACCGACACTAAGCAACTTTGACAAATGTGCTGACTGCTTTAAGGCATACGTCACTTCCCCCGCTTCTTAGTTTTAACATCATCATAGTTCATCATTGTTTCCCTACAATTAGATTGATTACTTCATCGCTATTCATCCTTCACACAGCCACTGGAAACAGAAATGCACTTCAATCCAACTGAAGGTGACTGGAAGATCAGGATTTTACAAGTAGAAATGTAGTCTTCTTCAGGCTAATTAGTACAGCTTTTGTCCACTGCCTGCCAAAATCGACCAAAACCGAAACTTCTTTTGTGTTGCTTTAAATATAATAGAAATTAGACATAAAAGAAACAGTTATAAATATATATAGTTTTGAAATTGTTATGCCATGGTGGAATCGTTCCCAATAAACACACTTATAATAAAGGTCAGGTTTTCTATGTTTTTCCAATGTGACTCTGCATTGTAAGATTACTGTATGTTATGGTTATATATATCAAAAGTTATACATATTAAAACGTTTAGGAAAACTTCCTTCAAACATAAAAAAGCGGCTCAAATAAAGTGTTTTGTGACCTACACCTAAGGTTTCAGCAAATAACACATTTGACATTTTTTAATGCACATTTTTTTGTTTCAACAACCTCATACACAACATATTTCTTTATTACCTTTACGTATGTAGCTTTTTGAGAAAGACCAACAGAAAAATGTTGCGTCTCATATTTTGCTAAAAGTATTTATGGCACTTCATCCGTTTAAATATTCTTCATTTATTAACCCATTCACCAGCTTTATTTATTTATTTTGATTTAAGGGTGAGAGACAAAATATGCCAAGTTTTCCTGGCAATTGCTCCTTTATATTCACATTAACAATTTCCAGGTATCTCTTTTATAACAGAAACACTTGGGACACATGGACCATAGAATGTGGAAATCAGCAAAGACTCTTAAAAGCCTCAATGAGAAAACAGTTTAACTGTTTGATTTACGTGTATGGGCCCCTTCAAAAACGAGACAGCTGCATGCATGAGGAGTCCTTAAGGACCAGAGCTGGACAGACGTATTCTAAACCTCAATCCCCTACCTCAGAGACTGCTGCCCTGCATGCTTTAGACGAGGCTCCGCTCCAGCACACCTGTTTGAAATGATGGCTTCAGGTCTTGTAATGCTATGAGGTGCTGCAGATATGTAATAATCACCTGTTTATTCAGGTCAGGTGTGTAGCAGAAAGGGACACACCTACAGCACGGAGGACTGTGGTCCCTGAAAAACAGGTTTGAGAGTCACTGGTCTAAACTATTCTACTGTAATGCTGGTTGAAGGTCAGGGATTTTTCCAATCCAGGCTGTGGGGTACAGAGTCTTGCAATGTTTAGAGATTACCCTTGTGCAACACACCTGCATCAAAGGGCTGAATCACCTTCTCAGTATACGTTCGACTTCTCCAGAGCCCTGCTAATGAACTGACACTTTGATTGAAATGTGTTAAAGCAGAAACACACCTACATTTTGTAAGAATACAGACCTTAAAGACACCTGCTGTACGATTTACTGCTTTTCAAAGCACTGTTTCGCAAGTTTCCCTCAGAATAGTGCTGCTACTACTACCATTTTTTTATTTTAAGATTAAAATGGTTACACTGATTGTTAGAGAACAATTAAATGACACACTGGTGGACTGTTTTACTTGATGTGGTGGCCTCTGAAAGTAGATGGTTGCACTTCATTTCTTCAGCAAAACTGGCAAAACCTTTTGTTTGTTTTTTTGTGTTTGTGTATCACTTTCCTTGCACTTCACAAATATGAAGCACTTTGTGTTCATCTATCAATAAGGATTTTTTTTAGGGTGCCGTATTGATTCTTTGGAGTGACTCACAGATTAAAGTTAAAAAAAGACCAAGATTAAAAAAAATGTCAAAGGTCCTGGATGAAACAGGTTAAGGAACCCTACCCTTTCTCCCTATCGTGTTTTATTTTTAACGGATTTTGAAGTGTCAAGCAAATGTGTGTGCTGGATAAAAACTGTCCAAGGCCCACCGTTCACCCACCATTAACTGATGAGTCACAGCGCCTCGAGGCATAACTCACACTGCTCCTTTGTTACAAAAGAGGCTCTCTCTTCTCAAACTGCTGTTTGTAACAGGAGATCATTTTAAACAGAGCTTCAAACTAAGTTGTACGGTGGTGAAGGAGGAAAAAAAACTGGAGAACTTTTTTTTTTTTACATGAGCTACGTTGTTTCTTCGCATTAGAGAATTGTTTTAATTAACTAACAGTATGCCTTTTTTTACCCCCCAGCAGTTTGTGTGATGAACTCATTTTGATTAGCAAAGAATCAAATTGAAATTCTAATAAGACAGAAGAAGAAAAAGTTAAACTTCTGCGAGGTTTAAAAAAAATGCAGAAATTAATAGTATGAGCAGAAACAGTAAAGCCTTTAGCTTGATGCAAAAAGCTGATACATGCGTCAGTAAAATGTGGTGCCATCAGTTCCTGATCTCTTGACTTCCTAGTGCAGTTACTGAGAAGTCTCTTTTTCTTTTATAGTGTGGTGCGTTGGTGGAGAGGACAAATGCATGTTCATGCATGCACAGTTTGAGATGCAGAGAAAGATTTTCAAGACAATTAGGAAAACAAATGCCGTGAAAGCTAACTAATCCTAATTAAACTAAAAAATGACTCGTTTATTCGAGCAACGTCCATATCAGGAGGTTAAATTAGTTACATGTCTTATTATTAGAAGAATGCAACTGAACACAAACATACCAAAGCACATAATATCAGTGTCCTCCTGTTATGTGATTAGCAGTTAGTGTGACCTCCATGTAAGTAAACATTTCAACATTTTATTGCTCTCGGTAAACAAGGAACTATCACTCCTCACTTAAAAAAAAAAAAAAAAAACCATTCTATGCAAAGCATTCAGGAAAACACCGGCGAGCAATCAAAGACAGTGAAACCCTCACAGATATCAGAAAAAAGAGAAACTACACAGTAAACGATAAAGACGTCATTTAAGCATTTTAAATGTTAGAGGGGGAAAATCGGAAAAGGAACCGGAAAGTCCTGTTTTAAAGAACTTCAAGAAGAAACCCTGTTCTCGTCTTAAAGAACGTGTCACAGCACAGATTAGATTTTTAAAACGTCAAAGCTGAACAAAACACAAGATTTATTCAACCTTGTCCTTAAACGGATAACAAGTCGATAGCAATGAAATTTTGCTTTGGTTGATTTGCCTTGGAAGCTGGTAGTTGAGTCAGTGACATAACAGTAAGTGTAATAGTTTTACTTGAAGTTACTCTATTGTGGAGCTATTTTTTTTTTTTTTTACATTAAACAAGAAAAATCATCAGGAGTCAGCAAATCAGATTTATTTTAATGCATTTGTGTACAGATTTACAACTAATGGAATCTCAAGGCATTTCACTTCAACAACACTTTAACAAAAACTCACTTACAGAAACTTACATGTCTTCCAATTCAGTGCTAGTCATGCAGCATAGCAATTGATCTAGACATGTTATTCAAATATTATATTATTCTAAGAAAAACCTGTCAATTACATATGTTTTTAATTACCGTGTAGAAAAGTCCAAGTAATTTAGTTAATTTAGCCAATTTAGTCGCTCCTTAGTCTGAGCCAGTAGTAAAATCTATACAATAGTAACCAGAGCACATAACAGAGTAAGTCAAAGCTGTAGCTCCGTTAGAGTTAAGCGTATTATCCATCGAAAGAGTCGCAGAGACAACAAGGCCAGATTTAGCTACTACAAGAAGTCGAACCTAAATAAATCATAAAGTCTATGGTAGCAATAACTGATGGCAATTCATATTTGGGGAATAATAGAAGGCTGGTCAATATCTGGTCCAGCAGTAAAAGCTCATGTCAGCAAAACTATAATCACAATTTAGGGGAGGATGAGCAGTTCAGAAGATCAACTTCAGTAAAAGAGAATGTAATGTTTTGTGCCTACTTTTAGAAGTAGACAAGGTGTCCCTCTTACATACTAATCCCTTTTTACCAATCTTTTTTTTTTACATTTAATAATTAACAACATATTTAGTTTAATTTAATTATTCAACAAGCTCAACAGAGGATCCATGTCAGGTCATCCCACATCAAGCAACATAACCCTGTATTGTTGTTTTTTATAACCATAATTTTCAAATAAGGGAAAATGAACAGGTGCTTTCCTTATTCCTCTAACTCTTGCTTCAGCATGAAGAAACCCTGATGCTTGAGAGCCTGCAGCCTCCTGTCCGTAACTGTTCAACGCGCTGTGAGCTCCCGTATAGTGAGGAGCGTTTAGTTCAGTGTTCTGGTCAGAGATTACAGTAAAGTGGAAATTTCTCTATTGATTGTGTCCACTGTCTCTGCAAGTCTACAGGTCATGACATCAGGTGTGTGATTTGAAATCCGTAAAAATGATGGATGGCCTTTCAGTTCTTCTGTCACCATTTACAACAACGGACAATATTCTCTTGACATCACCCCTATTGAAAGTTGAAATATTTTAATGCCATTTTTATGTTAATAATGTAGGATTTAAATCACATATCTTGGTGATTCATAACACCAAGGTTATTTACAATATCATATGTTGACCCCAAACTTCATTCAAAGCAAGTGGAGATATGTTAATATCTGTGCAATTGTTAAATCTGTTCAAACACAAAATAAACAGACAAATGGATTTAAAACTTGTTTAATTAAATAAAACAAATTGTCAGAAGTTAAAATCAATAGTTTACTTTAAACTGAAAATCATTACATTTAATATTTTTTTTCTTTTAAACACCTGGTCAGTCAAAGGCCGCCAACAGTTACTGGGGAAGCTTCTATATTTTTGATAGAGAACTTGGAAAACCAGGCTCTCAAGCACAGAAGGAAGAAAACATGCTAACAGCATGAGAATGTGACAGAACAATTATTCTAAACAAATCATACATTTACAAAACAACGGGTGAGAAAAGACTCTGGTCAAATCTAAACCCACCAGCAGGAACGTCAGGATAGCATTACAAACACAAAGCTCAGTAAGCTGAAGACGCATTAGAAAGTGTGCGACATGAAACACTGTCTGCAGCACAATGTGAATAACGGAATACAAATGTTTACATCAGGTTACTACTAAAATAAAGCCATAATTCACAAATGTTCATAAACTTTTCATAACAACTGAAACAAACTTTTCTTTCTGCTACCATTGCATGTAAAGCACAGCATGCGGCAGCGCATCTGCTCTGCAACATGTTGATTCATTTCATCCTAGGACAAAAGCATGAAACTGTGAAGGCATTGCTCTGTGTCGGTGACCGAGGAGGCAGAGGGCGGGGAGGTCCGGCGGGAGGTAAAACTGTCAACCGTAACATGCAATGGTCGCTAGGATTGGCTCCAAAAACAATCTGAGGACTAATGATGGGGCTTTGTAACAATGTGCATGTCACTTAAACTCTTCCTGATTTCTATATTTCTGCCACAAATATTTAGGTATTTCAATCAGATTTTTCCGATATACTAACACACTGCAAATCACAACTGAGATATATATATATATTAAAAAAAACTGCATGATTCCAACATAAAATGAGGGTGTGTGTTTGTGTGTAGAACCTTTTACACTCAGAACTAAACAGTAAAGGCATATTGGGGCCATGGGTCTCTCCAAGGACCGATTAACATTGGGGAAAGAGGAATCCAACCAACTTTTTAAGCACTTATCCATACGCACCCATAACAGTATCCTGTGCAACCAGTATCCTTTAAAGGTTACCTGATTAGGAAATATCTGTGTGTAATTTCTCCTAAATTGAGCTGTTGCCGTTGTTGTTGTTGTTGGTGAATAATTATTATCACGGAGGCCTACAAACACGGCAGATAGGTCAGCGATAAAGTTGTGAAAGTCAGGGTTTGGTTCTTCAAATACAACCTCAAACTCTAAAGATTATCTGAAAAAGAAAACAGTACGGCAAAAGTTACAATCCCACAAAGGCAGAGTCTTTCTAAAGAATCAGCAAGGAGGACATGAATAACAAAAGTAGCCATGAGCCCCACGGCAGGATATTTGCATTTTTAAAACAAAGCCACAGCAACTTTGCCATAGAGCAAATAAAAGTAGAGGGTGGGATGTCCAGCTCAGATGACACTTTTTTTGTTTCTCTATTTGTAAAACATGAAAACTAAAGTAGAAAAATAACATCACACCAAACAACTCTGAGAATCTTAAAAAAAAAATAAAAAAAACCTGTTAGGTTCATGTGTCAGCAGGACAAAAAAAAAAACATAAATACAGAAAAATCATAAATGACAACAAAACTTTGGCTAAAAATTTGGTAAAAGTAGTTATTCCACTAACACTAAAAGTATTTGCAGTCTTTTTTTTATAAATATATATATATATATATTTAAGTAATTTTGTATTTTTTTCCACAATATGTACCAAAACAAACAATCTTAAGAAACATTGTTTCTTTGAAAATTATGGGTCTTATACGACAAAACATGAAAAATTCAAGAAGTGTGAATACTACTACAGCGTACAGAACAGTTTTCTTTTTAAATGCGGTTTCTGTTCAGTTCACCTGGGTGCGAAGCTGCAACTCTATTCAGAGAGACACACTAATATTCACACTCTCTGATGATATCTCTCAGTGGAGGCTACAAGCTGCTGGAAGAGACAGGAAATATATGCGGTTAAAATTTTTGAATGACTGCTATTTTGATTTTGTCAGAACTGCTGAAATGCTGCTTTTTTAGAGACATACACACATACGTACATGTAGATGTTTACGCGCATGGGGTTTTCTTTTCAAAGCTTGGGAATTATTTAAGCAAATCCGAGTATACAAAGTATGGTATTCGTGGTGGTAAATAGTGTTTTTTCTAAGACTTCCCATTCTGAGATAAGTCTATAGCTCACATAATTATGCAGAGCTCTAGGACTCTGCCTGAGGGGTTACAGGTTTGACTCGTTTAGCTAGGTCTGTTTGGCCTTTCTAAATTCAGGTGTGGTACTTGTACTCTGACATATTCAAAGAAATATTCAAATAAACGGGCTGCAGTTGAATTATAAGCATGGCTTTGCCCTTTCCAGGCTGTTACCTGTTTGCTCAAAATCAATATTTAATACTAATTATTGTTCCTTGTTCCTTGATTACACTGTTAGCAACTTAAGGAGCATCTAAATAACTCTGCTTCCTCATTTGTTGTTTTAGTAACTTCCACATCGGCTTTCTGGGAGGTCACGGCGGCACAGACATGTTTTTAAAGAGACATAGACGGCAGAGTTCTCGCAGCACTGTCTGGATACCCCTCACCCTCCACCCAACCCCTTTTCACACAAATATACCACACGAAAGAGAGGAAACATTAAAAAACGTAACTTCTGCATGAAGAAGAGCTTTCGGTGTCAGTTTAAATTTTTCTTCTCCTTGTTGTTCTGACCAAAAACCGCAGAGCCTGGTAGCTCTGAATCAACATCACCGGGCCAGGGGTGAGAAAGGAGATTACATATTATCAGTGTCCTTCAGAAGCGGCACCAGGATTATGAAAGAAGCCAGGCTGAGAATCTGGAGGAGAACAATGCATTCAGCTGCCCCTGACACGCCGAGACAAAAAAAAAACAAGCCATTCCCCCTTTGTGGATCAAATCCCTATCAGGGTGGGTGTCCACTGACTGCATAATCATTCACTTGAGCAGCCAGTTTATCTCATGCTAAAATGCTGCAGCCTTCACCGTGATGTTGAGTGCACACACGTACGTTCGTAGAAGAAATAAGGTGACACAGGGAGAGCTGCAAGGCTGTGGAGAAATGTTTCGCGATGACACAAAAGTGATCCAATCAGTTAGAAGTCAACATTGTTTGCCACTTGTTGATGTCACTACCAACACGGGGGTGGGTGAGTGGTGGGGGGGTCAATAACTCCTATTTCTATATAGGTAAAACATAAACTACGACCAGCTACTACTAAAGCATCTTTGAATTATTTGTAAAACAAATCGTTTTAGCAGTTCTGCAGTCCTGGAGAATCACATTACGGATTTAGATTGATAGCTTTTCTTGGAGCCTTTGTAGTCGCAGAACAATAGGAAATAAGCAGGAGGCCTCAACGTGTCACATGGGGGTGCCTTTGATTAAAATACTAGACTTGTTTGTGTGACAGGATCTAAGGTTGAGGCGAAAATAATAAAAAGTACTGAAAACTGAATCACAGCATTGCAGGAGGTTGGAAGATATTTTAATTTGACTTGGCGACTGAGAGTGAGTCAGTCTGACGAGCTTTTCTTTCAGAGTGCAGCTTCTGCTTTAGACTGACTTTAACTGGCCAGAATAGAAAGAATCAACCTCTAAAAAAAAAAACAACTCAAAAATGTCATAGATGCATGGAAATCTGCCTTAAAAAAAGGATTAGCCACTATGTTTTTAACATTTGAATTGTTTAAGATAATCAGAGTAAATAAAAAAAAACTGACATATTTAAAATAACAAATAAGTTTATTCAAATGATTCCCAAATCAGTCTGGAAATATATGGAAAATGAATGGCCTGCCAAAGCTTTTGTCTGTCATCAGTGCTTTCCAATTGCAGATACTTTTCTGCATGAGCAGTTTATGTAATCAATCAGTTTTAAGTTTTAACTTTTGAGTCCCTACAAATATTTATTTACAAAAATTATATATAATTTGTATGGAGCTGTTTGAATAAGTGCTGCCTGGTTTACTTCCCTGTTTGGGCTTAATGTTACAAACTTGCTGAACATTCTCCCACAGGATGCTTCATTTAAAAAATAAAAAAAAATCCTGTTTACTGTTCAAATCTGGACCTTAACTGACACAAACGGTGCTTTAGATGTCCTAGACTGCTTTCAATGACCTCTTGGATGAGTCCTGGGGTAATTCTGGATAGATGGATTACAGACATGAAAAGCTTCACTGCTGCTATTTCTGATATGTGTTTATATTGGGTGTCGCTTGGTTTTTCTGGATCCACAAACGTTCAGAAATGACCTTTGAACCCATTTCTAATTAATGCATTGAGTTTCTTTAGATCGGGATTCGATAAGGTTCTCTCTTAGACTACTTCATGTAGTCAGACAAGTTCTAATTACGGGACTTCTTGATTCTTTTAGGCTGGAAGTAACCCGGTCTGGGCACAGCTTGTGAAATGTACTTCAGCTTTTTATCTAAACTTTAATAATGAGGCACAGCCTTTTCATTTTGTACTTTTCTTTCACAAAACTTTTAAAATTTGGATTTGATTTATTCACTTTACTTTTAAAAAACAAATCTTTTTACATGTGTATTTTTTTCAGTTGCACTCTGTGATGACACAGTTCCCCCAGACCCGCACACCTACCCATGTTTTCACTACATAGCTGACACAGCAGCGGTCGAGCCTATAAGGTCGCAACACAGAAAAGCCCAACATCTTTTAATAAATCTGGGCAAAACAGCAGGGAGTTCAAGACCTACAGTCCTCAGATAGTTTTACCAAATGGAGTCTTTGTTCCATGTTCCACTGGGGAGTGGTTACAGATAAAGATTTTCTTCTCTTTTTTTCCCCCTCTCCTTTCGGGGGTGGATGAGAGAGTCTCCAAAATGAGTTTACACTGAGGTCTACTGAATATCTTCATTGACTGAAAGATGTTGAGTTAGCATCACTGTCTTGTTTGGAAAGTTTCTCTTCAGTGGTGGAGGATGGGGCGGGTTTTAGGCAGCATGTGATCTTTTTTCTTTTTTTATCTCAAGACATCTGTGTTGCAAAAGTAATTTCAGCATGTTGTTACTAAATCTGACACTAGAATATGTCTCTGTGTTTTCTTCTCATCATAACAAAACCATCCTTTATCTTGTCTATCACATAAATAAGTATATTTCTTTGTCTGCAATCACATAGAAGTGGGTGGGTGTGACTGGTGAAACAGGAAGAATGTGAAATTTCCCACCATTCAACCAACGTGCTTGTGTACTATACAAAGATAAAATTGAATACATTTTTTTTTTTCTAAAGTCAGAAAAGAAATAAAAAAAAGAAAACTAATGTAAGAGCGAAAGGTTTGAGGTTCCCCTCCCCCCAACCTCCACATGGTAGCTGATGCGTGAGGTGAAAATGGTGGAAAGAAGTACAGTTTAGGTGACTTGCACCTCAGTGTCACGCTGCCACGAATCAACACACTTTCTTGTGACATCTCCAAGAGGCAGAAGAAGAAGAAGAAGAAGAAGAAGAAGGAACAGGAATCTGACTCTTTTGGCTGCGCAGAATGTCAGAGCAGAGAACAATGCAGACGTCACTGTATAGAGGTGGAACTGTTAGAAACAATCCGATGTATTCAAAGAAAACCTCTATAAAAATAGATCTGACCTGTGCCAATAGTAGATCAGATGTTTTATACCAATTCATATGAAAGACATGTTCACAATCCCTAGTTTTAATTCTATTTCTTTATTTTTTGATTACATTTTTTTAAGAATGTGTCATTTTTCTATCATTCATGACCACGTGACTGTCTTGTGGGATTTTTTTTTTTTTTTGTGCTTTTAAAGGGGGGGTGATTCCGTGCACGCGCTTCTATTTCTCTCCCCCACACGCCGCCTCGCGACAGAGTGGCACAGCGCACGCGCCTCTGAACTCAACAGCTGCACGCGGACAGGGAGGACTCGCCAAGTAGAGCAAAAATGATTCACATTCAAACAATTGATTAGGTGAGCCGTCCACCAGCACACGCACACACTTGCGCACACCCACGCAGACACACACACACACGCACTCACACTCACACTCAACCCTGCGTGAAATGAAGAAGCTACCCGACACAAACAGCAGCAGCAAAGAGCAGCAGCGTGGCCGCTCACTCCTTCCTTTTCGCTCGTTAGGCTTCTTTCTTTTTTAATCACTGTAGTTTTGGCTAATCCGGAAACTCTGACTTGGTAGGTATTGTTTGGTGAGTTTTGTACAGTTTGCTCTCAGTCGTGAACAACAGACAGCAGCCAAACAACAACAACAACAACAACAACAACAAACAAACAGAAAAAAGATAAAAGTGTGTTGAAGAGGGGGGGGGGCATCTTTCCTAACTGTTTCTGGTGTGTTTTTAACGCGACGGCTTGGTGAATTATGTCGGTGACCTTTAGCTCATTGTTGTGGTTTGAGTTTCAGAACAAACGGTTTAACGTTGTGGTTGTTTGTTGTTGTTGTTTTGTTGTGTTTAAAGCTCGATATGAAGCTGCTTGGCTTTCCCTCGTGTTGGGTTTATAATGCTCCTATAGAGTCGTAATAGCCAGGCGGTTAAAGCGAGGCTTTTGTTTTAGTTTCTGCTGTGTGGAAACCTTAACTGCTACTTGTAGCATCTCTCCCCCCCCCCCAAGACTAGATAAACGTTGAGGATTTCTCTCTGACCACATCTGGGCTTTCCTCAACAACAAGGTGACTAACAGGAACAAAATTACTTTAAAAATGGGCGAAAAAACAGAAACTTTAAAGGCGCAACGTCCTGCTTGTTATCAAAAGTGTAGCAGCTGGATGTGAAGACTTTTCAATTAAAGGCTTTAAGTCCAAAATGATCAGGTGTTGTTTGGATTAGATTTGAGACAATCAGGGTTTTGTTGTAATTAAGAACAAAAACAGCAACTAGTGGAAGAAACAACAAAACTCCTAATTAATCATGATAAATTATTCACTTTTCTTAAATAAAATATAGTTTTTATTTCAATTTATACTATTATATATATATCCATATATATGTGTATATATATATATCTATGTATATATATATATATATCCATATCTATGTATATATATATATATATATAGATATGGATATATATAGATATGGATATATAGATATATATGGATATATGGATATATATAGATATATATATATATATATATATATATATATAATATTATTAAACCAGTTTTCTGCAAAACCTAAGCAAACGTTAACCAATAGTTTTAAAAGGTTTGTCGGATAAAAAATATTTCGTTACAATGTCTGTTTTAAATGTCAAATATTTTCAGTAATTAAACTAGCTTATTAGAAATGTTTATGAAAAGAGGGATTTAAACTGCAGAAATAACTATTTAACTTCTGAACTCATAGAATTGCTTACACATAACCTGCCAAAAATAGGAAGTGTGAACACTGCACACAAGTCTCAAATTTAACATCTATTAAAGTATGAAACGGTCAGGTTCTTTTTTTTTCTCCAACTCCAGTAGAACTCCTCAATCTCCTATTTCAAGTTTCAGATTCATCATTTATCACTATGATTGCTTGTTAAGAGTTATTTGTTCTGGGGCGTTCAGCTTCTTATCTGTCCCGTCCAGCATAAAGAAAATGCTCGTCTTCAACCATTGCATTTAATTTTGGCTTTTGTTTCAGTGAGCAGCTCTTTAGAAAAACTTGTGTACTTTACAGCAGATGGAAGGACAGTTTGAAATACTTTAAGATATGCCTGCTTTCCTTGGATTGTGTTCTACACTGTTATCAGAGGAGTCTGTAACTGACTAATGGAAAAAGGGGAAAATACCAGCACAAACTGTTGCTAGGGAAATGTTTGACTTATAAAAAAATAAAAAAATCCATTAGATATTTGGGAAGCTGTAAGAAATGTGGTAATATTTGATGGTTTTGTATTTACAGAATTACCTGGTTGATCCAGTTCCTTCACAAATCAGCCAGTTGGAATAATACTAGAAACTCCTTCATGCTTTAGCACTGAGAGTTTTTTTTTTCCAATCATTTAGTAATTTGTATAGAAAAAAACATGTTAAATTTACTTTGGGTCAATGAGGGTTAATTTAAGAAAGCAATCCTATCGTATACGTCTGTTTTTTAGTATTTACTACAACAAGCAAACCAAACTCAACTTCTATAATTATTCTTTTCTGATACTATATATCAACACTTTGTCGGTTTAGTTTAGTGTCTAATGTAATTTTCAGACAGCAAAGCAAGTCTGTCTGGTTGGAGGTAAGTCTGCTGTGACCGAAAGAAACATTTAGAGCTTTTATCAGTGGTCTGTACAAAGGAAATGAGTTGTCTGTGTAGTTGATTGGTTAAAACAGATACATTTCCTGGTTTTAGTATTAGAAGAATGCCTTAAGTATGTAAGGCTGTTTATAGGTCTGTGAATGGGCCACTGCTGTTTTTATATCTAAAAACAAATCTTACATTTTAAGGTTCCTCCTCCAGTGTGTGCGCCGAACCTCAGAGGAAAATGCCTACTCACTCCCTGCTGCCGTTTGTGGACAGCCCAGATGGGCTTCTTCAAGATATCCTGATTAGCAACAATGCAGGAATCCCAGGTCCCGGCTGCAGCATGACTCCGCGGAGCGGCTGCACCGTGAAGGCCGCGTCTCAGTCCGAGGACAGCGTGCAGCAATCCTGCATGTTCTGCGACCAGATTTTCACGCACCAGGATGAGCTCGGCCCGCATGTGCTCTCACATCACCCCACTACGTTCTACGAGCCCACTGTGCTGCGGGTCGACGCCGAATTCAGGATCCCCGGAGAGAGATCCCGGCCCAAACCCGGAGCTCTGCCCACGCAGAGGGAGGAGGCGCCCAGCTGCATTGTTTGCGGTCAGATCGCACAAGATGCCAGTGAACTCGAGACCCACATGAGGAAGCACAAGGACTACTTTACGTACTGTTGCAACGTCTGCGGACGCCGGTTTAGGGAGTCTTGGTTTCTGAAGAACCACATGAAGATGCACGTGAAACCGGGACCAAAGAGCAAGGCTGTGCTGGACCAGGAGGCTCCGTTCACCGTCAACGGCATCACCCAGGAGCCTCCACTGGAGCCCGTCCGGTGTGTTTACAAAATGTGCATGGTCTGTGGGTTTTTCTTCCCTGATCACGACAGTTTGGCAGAACATAGTAAGGTTCACAACCGAGAGGCCGAGCTTTGTAAAGATGAATTTAGGGAGAAGATGGATGGTGCTACTGAATCTCTTAAGCAGGAAGCCTTTTTAGGTTGTCTTAACCTGCAGCCATCTTCTGAAAATAAAAGTTTAAACAATGCAAGATCATCCAAGTGGATTCACCAGCTGGATCCTTTTACTACATATCAGGCCTGGCAGCTCGCTACAAAGGGCAAGGTAGCAGTCGGTCCTAATAATACTAAAGATATCGGCCAGGAACTCAGCACAGACAACGAAGACTGCAGCTCTGATAAAGAGGAGATGAGTATTACATGGCCGGAGGGTCAGGGAGACAAAGCTGTGAAAGAGCTCCGGCCTCAGCAGCAGTCCGTCTCAGAGACGTCAAACCCACCGCGGAGGTCGCTCATGCAAAAACATAAGGACAAAGAGAGGCCAACCACTTGTGAGGATTGTCAGAAAACATTCAGGACCTATCACCAGTTAGTTCTTCACTCCAGAATCCACAAGCGTGAGAGAGGGGGAGAAGAAAGCCCAACTTCTTCTGCTGATGCGAAAGCGGCAAGAGCCGGCTCACAGGACCCAGCAGAGGAACCACAGGAGGACGCTTTAGAGGAAAACTTAATATCAGGTAAAGCTGGAGCTCTTTTTAGAAGTGCTCCATCTAATGATCACATGTGTAATTGCATGTAGCTTTTTTTTGTCATAATTATTCCACTATTATGTTTTGTTTTTCTTCAGGTGAGGATGGGCTGGAACGATCAAAATTTAGATCCAAAGAATGCAACTATTGCGGCAAATCGTTCCGATCAAGTTATTACCTCACAGTTCACATGAGGACTCACACAGGTAGACCTTATATCACATTTGAAATGTATGAATGTGCACAATTTTTTCTCCTTGCTATAGCATTCATACACACAAAAAATATCTAACTAGAATTTTATATTGACTGACTTATCTCAGTGGAGACGGAAGTTTTTTTTATTGTTAGTTTTTGAACTAACAATCTGAAGAATGTGGCCCGCATTTATTTAAGCATCCAGTCTTTTCACATTGAGATACAGAAATGTGTTGCCTATTCTTCTTTACACAAAAACTATCCCTGTTCAATTCAGTTTTCAAATCAGTTCAATTTATTTATGTAACGGCAGTTCCCAAAACATCTCAAGGCCCATGAAAGTCCTGTCAAGAACCGTTATTACGTTTAGTTTATTATTCAAATAAAGATTGCATTGAGTCATTGACTAGCAGCATTCCCCTTTCCTGGACGAGCCTGCAGTGACGGTATACAATAGCCTGATTTGTTGTGGTTGGCTTTACGGCCATCAGTCATACTGAGCATGCATGTAGAGAAGGTGGAGAGGAAAAACCTGGCTGAGCAGCGAGCAGCCCTGTGCTGCGACCAACTGGGGCTTTGAGAAAACAACACAAAAAGAAGCAGAGGAACTGACGTAGATGTATGTGTTCCATTAAACTGAAGGAAAACGTTGATGGCAGCATAAGGGGATTATTTAGTCGCTGGCAGCAGCATCTTAGCCAATGTCCCCTCCAGGAAAGTATCACAACTAACAGGACACCAGACCAGTTTTTGCTTCTGTGGAGAGAAAAACACTTAAGAAAATACAAGAAATATCAGAAACTAATGCAGATTCCATAGTACAAAAAGAAAGAGACAGTCTGGTTAATGTGTCCTCCAGCCTAAGCTTATAGCAGTATATCTTTATAGAAAGCAGTTTATTAATGCCATTTATCAATTCTAACTAGACTATTTTTATGGTCACTCTTCTGCTAGAAGGTGAACATCTGCCCCAGTCCAGCATTTTTTTGTAGACTCTTACTGAGTCTCAACGATTGACGAGTTCGTTGGTCGGCACATTTTTCCATCAACTTTGACCGGCTTTCTTGCGGAGTGCACAAGAGATTGTTGCTTTGACAGTTTCTTCCACCTGAGCTGTGGGTGCCTGCAGCTCCTTCAGAGTTTTGTTTTTTTGGATCTTCACATCTTTTCTCTCCTTTCCCAGCTCGCCAGTTTACATGAGATAGACGTGTTTTGATACAATTGCACTTTAGGAATGCAGTTTGGAATTAAAGTTGTTAGAAGAATGTTTCTAAAAAAAGGTCACAGTCTGGCATATTATTTATATCTTAAACCTGCTTTGAACTTCTGCTGTTTACCTTCACAACCCCGTTTGTTGTCTAGCAAACGTCTGAGGCTTTCAATGAACAGCTATGAGATAGAGTTGGGGACAATGTAGCTCACCACCAGCGGTTTGTAAATGTGGAAATGACTACAGTGAACTGCTTTGGAGCCCCCAGGTTTGATGAAGCGCCACATAAATGTAGGCCAATAAAAAAAGTAAAGGGAACTGACTATACATGTTTGTAGCTTTAAAAATTGTATTTGGTTACAAAAAAGTGAAAACCATGCATCCTTTCTCCACCACCTGGCATTTCCGGTTTAACTTGTGTTGTTTTTGTACATGAAATCACAATAAAACATATTTGAAGTTGAATCTTTGTTACAGGCATAAAATATTTCAAGTTTCTTGAATCAAAGCTAAAACTTTGCATTTTTTTTCCAGGTGAGAAACCTTATAAATGCGTCTATTGCAACTACGCAGCTGCTCAGAAGACATCACTAAAGTATCACTATGATCGTCGCCACAAGGATAAACCTTACGTGGAAATCTCAAGCCGGTGTTTGCCTTCGGTACCCTCCTCTGGTGGGAGCCCGGCATCAAACAGACCCAAACTTTGGGATTCAAAAGCAAATGTAAAAGCCGAGAATAGATTTGATGAGTCGGATAACAAACCAGAGAAGCACATTCAGCAAGTCGATACAGAGCAGGGAGATGCACAGTTCGACAGTCTAGTAGAGGTCAACCTGAAGAAGGAAGAGACCGAGGACAGAATGGACGAAAACGATGAGACTCCATTAAATCTGTCCTTGAAAGTGTCAGTTTCTGTAGCCGCCAGTGCGGAAGCCAGATATGCGTTAACTCCAAGTTCGTGCTCGTTTTGTGCATACAAAACCCTTTACCCCGAGGTTCTGATAATGCACAAAAGGTTGGTGCATAAAGACAAGTTAGATAACGGCAAGAAGAACGAATATAGAGGCAATGTGAAGCTAAGACGTTACACAGGCTGCCCCCCTGCTCTGGATGGGAAAGACGTCGCTCCTCTCCAAACGACTGACAGACGCCACCCCCGCCGAACCAAATCCCCGGTACCACAACCCTCCAGACCTCCAGAAGGCTTTCCTGGTGACCCGTCTGCTGGCCAAAAGCGCTCACCGGTCCATGCAGGAGGCCAAGAGGTCGTCACTGGGTTGCAACCTCACAGACAAAACATCGAACCCCATTCCAACCAGGAATCCTCCAGGTACACAGAAGTCACAAGGAAACCCAGTGCAGACGGCAAGTACATGTCGGACAGGTCGGCTCCTCTGGACAGAGTGGGCTACCCAGCAAGGAGCGGGGCCCTCTGGCACTCAGATGCCGCCCGTCTGTGCCTCTCGAGCAGATTTGGGAGCCTCCCCCAAATGGATTTCGGCGGCCCTTCCAGCAAGAGATCGAAGCCTACCGTCCCAACAAGCAGAGAGGTCGAGACTGGCGAGAAGTTTTCTTTTAGAGCGCCGTCACTAGATGGACCCAACAGGCTGCTAATTCCAGGAAGAAATGTAAAACCTGCGTCCCAGAGGACAACTCAGTCATCAGCCTCCGAAGTTTTGTGTCCAATAAAAACTGGGGGCGCGCCTCTGGGAGGAAGCCTGGAAGCTGAATGGAGCATGATGAACTTTCTGCACTACACACCAGGTGAGCTGGCGTCGCTCTACCAAAGCACGTCAACACACCACGGAGGACTGGCCAACCCCAGAGCGGGTATGTGTTAGGTTTACATGATAAACAAGTTAATTCAAGTTTAAGTCAATGTGCGTACATGTATTTCAGATTTTAAATATTTCTTGCTAAATATTCCTGTTTAGGGGCCAGAGCGCTACTGTACCAGCCCTTACCAAGCCTACCCAACCTGCAGAGGAGAGACCCTTCGACCTCATTCTCAAATCAGCGATACGGGACCACAGACAAGAGGTCCTAAGTTTAAAATCCCAGAGGTAAACCAATGGAAAATATGCGGAGGGAAATGCATCAGATGTTTAGTTGAACTTCAAACCCACTTGTTGTCTTTCACTGGATTTAAACCCGACACCCCAGATTTCTTTTTAATATTGTTTCCCCCTTTTTCTAGATGTAAACAGAGCTGCTACCTTATTTTGGAGAACTTTATGGAAAAAAGTATTTAATTTCTGCCTTTATAAGAAAAAAGAAAAAGAGACAATGCTGAGACTGTGCCTTTGTTGCCCTTTAATTTAATGTAGATTCAATAGAGGAAATTTTATGTTGTATGGATATTCCAGGGGTTGAGAATTTCATTATACAGTTACTTTCTTATCCAAACAGGATAAATGCACAAGTATTTCTCCACTTGGTGTACACTGGGATATTGCTATCAATTCAAATATTTATCTACGGTCGTCTTCTACCCACACTAATCTTCACATGTGACGCTGTTATGTAATAACAAAAGCGGTGTGCGACATTTGATAAAATCCGCCTGTGCATGAGATGGGGCCTCAGTGTGGAAATGCCTGCTCCGTTTGCCTTCAGGCAACAGTTAAATAATTTTGTTTTTGTCTCCTCAAAGCACTGGCGAGTGAGAAGTTTAATAGGCGCGGCCCATTAGTTTACAAGCAGGCCACAGAAACAGTTTCCTCTGGATACTCTACCTCACGCTGCTCTCTGTACACTTTGTTTCTCTAATGTTAGCCGAGGTCCGTGTGCTTTGAGGAATGGAGTGTTGCAGAAATCGTCGAACACCGCATCTCACACACTGTGACACAACCATATCTACTTTTTTGGTTACGGATTAACTTCCTGTGCCTCAGACAGAACAGACTTTAGTTCCCAAGATTCTTTAAAATGGTCCGTTTAATCATTAACTTGCAAGTGCCTCAGATCCATCGGCTGCTGCCCGTGGTTCTGTCTGTGCGTCGTTCCTCGTCGTTCGCGGTGAGCGGAGCCTGGAAGGTGTGTTTCATGTGACCTTTTACGTGTGCCCGGGAAAAGAACAACAACCTAAAAGCAGCTGTTTTGATTAATGATTCAATTAAATGTGAACTGTGAAGAAAGGAGTCTCAGGTTAACTCATTTACACGACGCTCAGGCATGGCTTGTGTGATTTATATATATATATATATATATATATATATATATATATATATAGTTTTTTTTTTTGTTTGTTTTTTTGTGTTTCGGTTGCATTGAATCGCCTGAGATGGTCGTGGGGGGGTTGTATTCGGCTCACATGTAAACTTAATGTAAAAATTATACTATTGTTTTTGAAATTTGTATGACATTTCAGTAATAAAATTGAGAGGCAAAGAAGACGTCTCACATCTGTCTGGCCTCTTATTTTCTCCTCAGATGCATTCAACACAATTTTCTTTTGTTCCGTGGAAGGAGAAGTTTTAAGCGAAGCCTACCAACAACTCACTGGTTTTATGCATTCTCCTAAATGGTTACATGTCAGTGAATTAGAATGTCATTAAAATCTGACTTACAGCTGATGAAACTCAACTTTTGTTTCTTTGAAAACAATGTCATGGCTTACAATGTTATGTTACTGCTGACTTGACATTATTCCTGCAGATACCTCTTGACATCCGTCGCAAAACGTCACCGCTGAAGAAGCTAGTTGTTCAGTTAGTTTAATCCTTAAATGCTGATGGCACGTTAGGAAGAAGGAAAAAAGATCAAACAACAGAGAGAATGGTACCCACTATAAGATTTTAAGACGAAGCCCACACAGCTGTATCCCTGACATGGGCTACCGCTCCTACTTGAATCAGGCCATCCCTACACCTGATAAGTCATCAAATTCTTGTGTGGTCAGACGGGGGGTAATGGACTGGACTGCTTCTCAGTGTCCCAAAAATGTATCCTTTCAAGTAACACTATATGTCCTGTTTCATTTACAAATCCTACTCCCATGTTGTTACAGCTACAGTGTGAGGTTTCTGTTCCATTAAATCTAAGAAGTAATTTAATTAGTTGATTTCATTCTTCAGTGGGGTTTGTCTCCTGCTTTTGCTACCAAAAGGTACCGACGGCTAGTTTAATAAGAAAGATATTTTGTTGGTTGCCCATACGACTGGCTGACGCTAAACTACACCAATAATCTGTTATGGAAAGATGAAACGTATGAGCCAACAAAGTGTGGAAAATAAATACTGTCCGGTGCATGATCACACATTACCTCATTAAATATTTTGAATCATTAATTCAGTTAATTAGCTTGAGATGTAGGTTTTACACAGCTCACTTGGATAAATACAAATTTTTTTTTTTTTTAGCCTGATAGTTTCTTTTTTTTAAAGGGACCAAGCAGTTAGACAGTATCTTGGTTTCTCTCCAGGACCAGACTACCTCAGTGGAAGAAGATGGTTCTTGGTCAGCGTCTTCTTGCAGAGTCGTTATTGGGTATGTTCCTTTATGTCCAGCAGTCTTTGAATGAGAATTGGGGTCCACCCTGGCCAGGCCACCAGTCCGTCGCATGGGGTCACAAAGACACAGGACAGGCAACCATGTATGCAAATGTTAACGCCTCAGGACAATTTAAAGAGACCACATAACACCCATAATGTGTTTGAACTGTTTAAAGTAGGGGTACATGGAGAGAACCCGCATATGCAGATGGAGAATGTATAAACTCCTTTCAGAAAGACCCTAGGTGGTGTTTCCAGGACCTTGCTGTGAGGAAAAGTTGCAACCTTAGTCGGCATTTGAAAAAAAATGTTTGTTTTTTGCATTTTTGCTGAAAAGATGTTTATTAAAAAAATCTATTTTCTACGTTTGCTCAAAGTTAACTTTGGAAACTTCCTTGATGTAAAGTACTACAAATGTATAGTTAATTCCCTGTGAAATAAGAATAAGAGCTGTTGTTTTCATCTCACTCTTTTACTACAACTAAACTGGAAAGAACAGTGCCTGAAGATAAGTTCAGACTTTATTCGTTTATTTTAAGAGTTTGTTGAATTGCAGTTTTTTTATACTGCATATTTTATCTCTAGTCCACGTTAACCTTCACTTTCTCACTTTAGCCACCAGAGGGCAGTATTTATTCAGTCTAGATTGTTGCCTTGGGTGATTTCTGTTGGCAAAATAAAAACACTTTCAGTGCACTTGTATTTTGTAAAAATCCTACAAAATAAGGATGAGAATAATGAGTGAATAGGCTTGGAATGGAATTAAAGAACAACGGGGCAAAATGAGATACACTAAATATGCATTTACACACATATGTTTGTAATCATTTTGAAAAGTGAATATTTCCGTAAGTGAACAAAACAACTTTACAGAGATTATGGTTACGCCAACACCCCAAGGCTGGTGTCTCGTGTGTTACTTAGCACAGCAGAAATCTATTGTATCTTTTTTTTGTTGTTGTTGTTGGTTAGCTGCTCTTAAAAAAACAAGCTCCTGTGATAAGATTAGAAATAGTCTACATCAGCATCACTACACTATTGTTGACTTTTCCATGTCTATAAAAAGAGACGGCCGACAAAACCCATCCTTCCTCTGCATTCCGTAAACAGCAAACTGCAAGAGACAATCTTCGGCGCGGTGAACATTTTAAAGTTTGATTCTCCCTCAATCCCCTTCAACATCCTCCTCCCTTTTTGAGAAGACCACATCTGTTTGCTGTCTGCTCCCCTGGGCCTGCACTGTGTAATCTATTGCATTAGCTCACATTAGTGCATATCGCCCATGGGCCTCGGTAATCACAAACGCAAAATGAGCATTTCACTTAGCATCACCCTCATGTTCCCTCACACTGTGGCAGACCCAGAGCAAAGGCGTTCTTGAGGACGAGAGTCGACAACAGCTTATGACATCCGTCCTGTTACACCCGATCCAAACGTCAGAAGAGTGTGACGGCTTTCATCCAAAGCCTTTTTAATAGGCCATAATAGGGAACACTTTGTTTTCCATCCCCTGTTTACTTCCTGTTCTGGATCTTTCTTTGTAACATGAGACGCTTGAGCAGAGGTAGCCTTTCTCCCAGAGTTTTTGTCTGACTTCAATCATTTTAAGGCACGGTGGGCCCCATGAATGCATTGTTTTGCTGGAAAATGTTTCTCTAGTATGCAGGCCTTAATCCTGTTTTTGATGCAGATAAAAACGAAATACTTCAATGAAATCAAGTACACATGTTGGAGTAAAAACTGTTTTCGTCAAGTTCTTCAGAAGACAAGGTGGCTTTTAAACTGCTGATACCTTTACTAAAGAATAATTTATTGTTTTTTATAGTTATGATAAAAAAATAAAATAAATACAGTTAGGAATTTTTTGTTTTGTATTTTCTGGCCTACTTGTTATGTATATCCTTAAAAAATTGACTAAAAGATATCAATCAAAATCTTTTTAAATATCTATTTTTTTAACTTGGTTAAAAAACTGTTTTTTTCTTAAAATCTAATCAAATTAAATAATAAATAAACTATTATTATTAAATATTATTATCTATTATTATTATTAAATTATTTATAAGTTGACCGGCAACATTTATGGCTCGATTCACTGAAATCCGTTACAGACACAGTAATGCCTTTAGAAATCGCCTACTTAGTAATGAAACTTCAATTTAGTCTAATTTAGTTTCAGTATGAACACAGCTGTTCTGTAAAAACATTTTCTTTTAGGAACCATGGCTTGCTCATGTATTCAGTCTCCTCTTGAGAGAGTATGTGGTAAAACCAAGGTTTGCTCCACTTCCAGTTCTACATAGTTTGGCTTTGGACCAGCAAGAGTCTGTACAAAGCTATTTTTGACCTAGCTTATCAATTCGTTTATAGACCTACTTTATTCTGACAAGCAGAGTGGCAGGAAGGTCCTTGGTTTCATGGGAGTTTGGATGTTGCCTCTATCCATTAGTAGGTTCTCTCTGGGTTCTCCAGCATGAGGCCAAATCCCCAAAACCCGGCTGTTAGATTTTTTTGATGTGTCTAAATTGACCTTAGGTACAGTATGGCTGTATGTGTGAATGGTTGTTTGTTCTATGTTTTTTCTTGCTCCATGTTTGAATGGCAACCTGTCCAGGGTTTACCCCAACTCTGTCTCTCCCCTGGCCAAACCACCAACGGAGACTGGCAGCAGCCCTCCAAGGCCCTGCATGGAAAAATGGGTACAATCGATGGATAATAGGTTCCACTGATTAATCTACTGGTCTAAACCCTTCTTTTGCTACTCTGACTATGTATAACTGTACCACCCCCCCCAAAAAAAGATCTTATGTTCATCTCCATCCACCTCCCTATAAACTCAAAACAGCACTCCTGTCCACGCTGAGGAAAAGCATCCACACAGCATGATGGTGCCGTTACCGTACATATGTCGTCGTGGGGAATATGTGAGGAAATATTTTTTCTATACTGACATGAAATTGCTCACAAGTGGACTCGACTAAAACAAATAAGTTGTTATAAAAGTTCATTCAAAAAAACCAAAAACATTTAAATACATCAAAATGTGTAGTTTTTACTTGACAGAATGTGAAAACCTAAAAGTACTTTTGTGAGGAACTGTAATGCTGGTTCTGTTTTAGCTAGTGGGCGTGGACTGTGACTGGAACTGGTGCCTCATATATTAATTCTGCTTAGGGCCCCACGCTTCTTTAGTGCGACCAATGTGCAGTGAAACAAAGGCAACAAGTGTTAAAATAGCTGTGTTGACTCTTCACTTGGTAATAAGCATTTATTGCTTTAACTGCTGTATTTAGGGTATGTTTAAGGCTCGCAGTCAGACTCACGGGATAGAATTCTTTTTAATAATTTATTTCTATGATTTTCTTCTTCGCCGTTAAGTCTTCTTCCCTCCTGTCGTCTCTGTCCTTTTTATCACTCATAATTGTTGCCTCTAGAATGTGGAATTGCTCGAATTAGCAACTGAGCCAGCAGTGCGGATATATGGTCAATTGTTGAACATACTGTCAGGCGTTCAGGCTAAAAGTCTCCTCCATCTGCAATCGCTCGTCATCGTCACCTCATTCCCTTTGAGGAAGAGGGAGAGATGTAACAGTTCCCACAAAAACAGCCCTTGGCCTAAGGAGAGGGATTTGGGTGTCTGGAGACAACAGAGGCCATATGGAGCGGGGCTGAGATAGCAAGGCGCATGTACAGAATAATGGATGATGTGTCATGTTTCATGTTGCAGAGAAGCCATCAGGAGACTTGGGTTGGGGGAAATCAAAAGGCTCACACACAGCACAAGCGACTGTTGGACCATTTAGCATTTTTTGATTATTTTCATGCTGGGAGAGTGCTGTACATATAGGCCTGATAGATGAGGTCCTCTGTTTTCAATACCTGTGGTCTGTGTAGGTTATTTATGAGTGAATACGGTCTGGATTCAGCATGGCTAGAATATCTAGGACTATTGGAATGATGACTTTACCGCCCTCATGAAACCGCCACCGGTGTACTGAATCCAAAACATGCTTAAGTGGGTCATAAACTCAAAAAAACCATGAACATATATGTAAATTTGAAAGATAAGTCAAATAATCATATTGTGTTTAAAATGCCCTATTTAATACAATCAAATAAAACACAAGTTGTTATATTCAGGTAATAAACACAGTATAAAACAATACAAAAAAAATAAAAAATAAAAAAACACTAGAAAAAATAAAAGTTAGTCAAGAAAAAGTATAATTAGACCACAACAATAAGATGTCACATTGTAGAACTGAGTAATTGCCAGACTCTCATTTAATCAATGTAAAAATATGAATATCTGTTACCATAAACACAGTTCTGCAGGTATTAAAACTTAAAAACATCTTTCTGGAGAGTACTCAAAGAGTGTCACGGTTATGTTTTACTCATGTAACAGTAAGAAGTAACAAATAAATAATAATTTACGGAGAAAGTACTAAGAAATTAAACTATATATACATATAGTCAGATTGCAGTGTATTACAAATCCCTTTAGGAACTTGTAATGCACAGTAATCACATTTTAATACAGAAACTTTATCCTTTACATCAAAATGTCCAAATAAACAACAAAAAAACTAGACGGCAAAGACGAGCATGGAGCGATGGTTGCAGTGGGGATGAAACCTCCTCGATCCGAATACGATTGCAACGGGGCCCGTGTATCCAGAGTCCCTCCCGCCTCCGTCCTTTTTATCAGCTCTACCTGAATATGAAACAAGCCGAGCACCTCCTCTCTGTTTTTCTCCCAGTGTCAGAACTACGTTTAAGTGCTGTTTCCGATACCCATGAGTAAGCCCCCATAAAAGCTGCAGCGTTATTGTTTCTTGCGGATGATTGATTGATGGATGAGGGCTGACACTTCAATGAAGCCATTTCCACTGGCATCTCTATCCAATGATGTGCAGCCTATATTTTCCATCCACGCCTCATTGCTCGCCTGTGTCATTCCTGGAACTTCATTTACACCATGTTCCCTGAAGGACCTTTTTTAGCCCCCATCTTCCTTTCTTTCTTCCCCTCTGCCTGGCTTCTCTCTTTATCTCTTTCCTTTTCTGTGCCATAAAATAATGCTGTTTCTTGTTGACACTGGAGGGGCCTGGAATCATTGGCACGAAATGATAAAACCAAAGGCGTGGAGGGGTTATTTACAGCATGCGTAACACTGACAGTTGTCCCACTGTTCTGCTTTTTCACTGTCAGAAGCCAAGTCCATGGTGAGGTGGAGCAGAGCTGTGATATACATATCAAACACACCTGCGCTTTATACGAGCACAATCATTTGCTGATATCTCCTGGAGGCGTACCGGGGGCCTCAAGCTTTGCAGATTCGGCTGAAAACCTGTCCACATCAGCCTGAAAAACATGTTGAAGTGTATTAGTTCGATGACAGGGTGATTGAGGTGCCTTTTTTTTTGAGACAATTGCCTGTTTTTTGCTCATATGGGGAGCAGATGGTAAGCAGGCATTAGTGCGGCAGGCTTTCTGGGATGACGGCCATGTGATTTCCCCCTCAGGTGCCATTGGAGCCCCTTTAGAGGAGGAGAGGGATTGGTAGGACATGGCACCCCTAAGCAAAAATTTTCCTGTTTTTACAAACAAAACGCCAGTATGTGCAACATGACTAGAACTATATACATATTTAAAATGTAACCATTGGTTTCATTATGAGACAAAGTCTTATTGAATACTGAGTTTCTGCCATTCACGTACAATGTGATTTCTTTGTGATGTTTGTAATGCTCTTACAGATTAGAGTTTTTGATGTTTGAGGATGAATGTTTTGTTTAAAGTAAGGCCGAAGCATTGTGGTTGAACTAAGTGCAGGAACATATACACCCTCTTTAGTTTTATGGAAACGTTCAATGTTGACCTGCTGATGTGGTTTAGGTCAGTATCTTGATGAATGCATTAAATATGCTAGACACTTCTGGTACTCAAACGTTCTCCTTAAGGATTTTCGACTATGGGCAGAATTCATGGTTGCCCATGAATTCCATGTAGGATCTACGACATATAACATAGATCACAAAACCAAAACACACCCTATACGTTTACATTTTATACCAACCCTGTACCCTAATCTAATAAAATATTAGTAGAACGAGACATCCTTGTCCAACAATTGAATAAGTCTTACCTCCCAGCCACCCTATAGGTGAGCAGCTCGTAGCTCCACTGAATATTTTCAACAGAAATCTGGGAAATGTAAGCAGCAATGGTAGGCTTAAAACAGCAGTGTGTTTTTTTGGTTGAGAACTCTTCAAAGCATGCACATTTTGTTATTACATTTGTCATACTCATAATGGGTATGCCATTACCTTTCTAGGAGACCCAAAGTCTTAAAAATGGAATATGTTCTTGAAGTAGATTGAGACATTATGTGTCACATTTCTACAATTTCCATCATCATTCCATCATCATTGTCTTAAAATGTTTGTTTAAATAATTGTCTTGATCCTGAAACTAGAAGTTTGGGTTTGGAATTGACTTAACTTCAAAAACACATTTGAAAGATTTCCTTGTGTGTACAAATAGTTTCATTCAATTATATGGAGTGTGTGTTATGCAATCAGGGAGTTTATGAAGTCTACAACCTTTAATCTCAGGGATTAAATTTGAGACATTCCTGCTATGCACAGCTTCATTTTAGTTGTAATGTTTCAAACTGCTCAGTTGTAGCTTGTTGCTTTCATGAGCACATCCAATGTCTTCATAGGTAACAAATATATTATTAGTTATCAGCGAAAGCACATTCTGGCATTGCTACTAAGTGTCTGAAAGTCAGCTTGCTAGATAATATTTTGTGGAAAAACAGAAAAGGAGTTTCCCTCAGGCTAACTTCGGGATTTTAATGTGTTACTTCTTGCCATCACTTTAGTGTGGAAGCACATCTGAAGCATCTGCCTTTCAGCACCTTTAGATCAAAATGTACGCTGTAGTAGCCCGCTGGGGAAAATAGGAGGATACAATGCAGTTTACCACATGATGCATTTCCTAAGGCTCTGTGTGGTCGCGTTCACGTGTGTAGTCAGTGTACATGACCTTGGCTGCTATAGGACACTTTGGTTCATCAGGAAAGATGATTGTTTCCTTAAAAGATATTAGGAGGAAAACGTCTGAAGGAAACTGACATGGCTCCCTGCATCCCTGATGGTTTCCACTCCGTTTCTTTTATAGTCCTTCAGTATGTGAGGGAATGGTGTCCCGGCATAGTATTTATATATTAAGCAATGTCTTTCCCTGCAGTAGCAAGTGTAATATTTTCCTCACAAACGTGTCATTCTTTATCAATAATCACCTTGGAGGGAGAGCTGCTCTTGGTGAACAGATATTGACCTCTGTGGTAATGAGGGTGCATTACCAGTGGTGATCCCTCACCACAGCACAGAAAACAGGGTGATGGCCATAGCAGCAGGTCTCTTATTGACTGTTCATGGATCAGAGCAACAACATATATACAGTATATCACCATTTCAGTAGGCTGATCTTAGAACTACAGTAAATAGAAAAACACTCATACAGCTTGATCTTTCTTTAAAACCAACATGTAGTAGTGCATAATTGTGGACGTAAAAAGTACTTTGTAAAGTATTTTTTTGCTATCAACATCTGAAATGTATGGCATGTATTTGTGTTGAGTGCACAGGCTACAGGTCATTTTACATCACTGGTAAATTATTTTCAGTCATATTCATTTTCATTATTTTTAATTGCTGTGAACTTTTATTGTTTCAGACTGTCTGTTTTGAGCTGTTTGTGTTGTATTTTTGTTAGTATTCATTGTTATCAGTTATTTGGTAGGAAATGAGCAGACGGAGAAGTTAGAAGACTTACAACAAAGGTCCCAAGTCCAGAAATTGCGCAGTAATAGCCTGTTTATCTGTGGTTTCTACTCTACTGACAATTGAAGTCCCACCCTGATGGGGTTCTGCTGGTAAAATTAAATCAATTTTTCTTGTTGTTGTTTAAAGAGCAGAAGCAAAAGCAAATAAGGTGGATTAGCTGTGTCTGCAAAAGGGGGTTTCTAGGACTTGGTACTGTGAAATATCTTTTTTGCTGCCCGAAAGTTCACCTGTTAGTATGTCATGAAATTCAGGACACAATCATACAGCAACGATGTTCAGTCAGAGGCTTGTTCAGATTCAGTGCAAGATCCTTTTCTGCCAACAGTAACACCAACCAATCTGCAATGGCTCTTTAAAGATACCTGGATTACAGTATATGAGTTATGACAACATTTAATTTCCCCTGGAATAAAATAGTTTGGAAGGAAATTGAACTGAACTAAATTGAATTGGATTAAAGGTAAAATGTAATGGAGAAACAGCTCAGGCGTTAGTCTGCCAACAAGACAACTATAAGGTGTGCACTCTGCCAATTTGACGGTGTCAATGTTGTAAAAAGCAGAATCGTGGTGGGGAGAAAATTCTTTGCAGCAGGAGAAAAAGGAAACTTCACATCCACTACAGTTGATGTCACCATGAATAGAGTTAAATATTGGTCATTCGGGGGTAAAACCTCTTAGATCCAAAACACTACATACTAGCGGTTGTGGTTTACCTTTCATTGGGACAGTGACCCTTGACATTTTTATATTGATGCATATATTTATGCTGTTATCCAAAGCAACATACAAAGTAGACATATTGTTAATTTTATTATCTGACCTTAAGCTATCCAGAGGAATATCCCTAGTCAGTAGTGAAAGTGAAAACATAGAGAGAAATACAGAGAGAGTACTTAAGGGGTATAGAGTTATGGGTGAAAGTTAGAATGGGAGATGCTCTTTGAAAAGGTGTGTGTCTTCAAGACTTTCTTAAAGATAGGAGGTGACACTGCTGTTCTTGTAACGTGTGGTAGGTCGTTCCACCATCTTGGAACAACACCTGAGAACAGTCTGGATTGTGTTAAGCATGTTGTAGATTAGGCACTGCTAGACGACAATCCATTGATGACCAAAGTGACCAAGTTGTGACATAAGCCTTTGCAAGAACATTCAAGTACAGAGAAGCCGCACCCTTAGGCACTTTGTAGGATAGCATCAGGGACTTGAATTTGATGTGGGCAGCCAGGGGTAGCCAGTGAGGCTCAATGAACAGAGGGGTGACATGAGACGTTTTGTGCTAATTGAAGACCAGACGATCCGCCACATTCTGGATAATATGTAAAGTAGAGCCAGAGCTGCAATAAAAGAGTTTAGATCAATGCATATTCATATAATACTCTCCATCCAGTCTAACAGAGCCCCAGTTATTGTGCAAGGAAGAAAAAAACTTTATTTCTTAGAATGTGCAAAGTAGAATCATACCTAAAAAGGTGATTCAAGAGACTAACGACTCACTTTGGCAGATGATCCACATTGAATTCCTATTAATAAACAACTTTGCATGCCATTTTACTCCTTTTCAGAACTTTGCACTACTTTATTGCTGCATCACATGAAATCCCAATAAAATACTCTGAAGTTTGTGATTGTTTTGGAACAAAATGTAAAGCAGTGCAACTTGTACGCATGCAATTGCAATGCTCAACATAACTTGTCTGGTTAAATCCACCTCTTTACATTATTATCTTTTTAAAATAAAGAAAAGAAAAACCCAACATGTGTGTAAATATGCTGGTAGGTCTGTGAGAGGAGGAGCCAATAAGTCACAAAGCAATGGCCCTGCATGTCTAATTCAACGTGACACTGAATAGTACACACAAAGAAACAAGTTACCTCAAATTGGGTTATTCCTCCTACCAGCCAGTAATCTAGTTGATAAGCACTATACATGTAGATTTCTGAGGAGCAGAGAAATCAGATTACTCAGAGCTGAACTGGGATTTTCAGTCTAAATTGGCTGTTCTTCCAAGGGCCCCCTCATCCTAACAGGATGAATGAGGGGAAATAAATGACTTGACTTTGCACAGATAAATAGTCTGCAGAGGAGCTCTGAGCAATGGCAGGCAATGTGGGCTTACTGAGCATACAGATATTCAATGTGTAGATACATTTACGAAAAAAACCCGATCACATCTAAAAAGTGTTCAAAGGTTTGAGGATTTAAGATGGATGTTTTAATGAAATCTTGTCAAAACAAAAGAAACGGCACAGCAACTGCAAAACTGTTTGTGAGAATGTGTGGAAAAAGTATTCCTGATTTCCTATAATGGGAAGACAAAGACATTTGATGTTTTTACAAAGAAAACCTGTCCGAGGCCTGTTTTATAAGTTCATCATAATGGTTTAAAACAAACCAGAGGCCAAACTGTGTGCTTTGTAATGTAAGGGTGATGTTTTCAGATTAATTTTAGCTGAATTTGTTAACGGATCTACAATTCAGCCCCCTGTTTTATACTCTTTTCCTTTGTGGTTTTGATCAGTTGTTTTTCTGGTTTTATGACGATATTTTAATGTTCGTGTCTCTTTAAAAAAGGAAAAAAAAACAACAACTACCAGACAGGAAAAGTACAAACCTAATTTAAACATATGCATGGGATACGTAATCATGGCATACAAAGAACCTATACATGCTCCCAGTACACACCACGTCTTTTTAATGTAGCGTGACATAGATTAAATAAAATAGTAAAGGAAATTCCTGTGAAAACAGAGGAGGGCTTGCCTGCCACATTTTTTGCGGGGTGGGTTGTTAGTCTTGGTTATGTGCTTCCTACCTACTACTTCTTTAACATCTCCTTCAATTATTTTTATTTAATTCATGTAGTTACATATGAGAAATTGATCTTAATCTATATTTGTTAGCTACCTTCATAATTTTTTGTATTAATCTTTGATAATTACTCTCATCCTAAGATTTGTTAGGAAAGAATCAACGCAGTTTGGGGTTGATTAACAAAACAGGGTTTAGTTATGGCTCCATGGAAGCAAAACGGTCCTGGGATGGAATCCGAGGCTGGGGACTTTCTGCTTCCCATGCTGTGGAGTCTCAAATGTGAAAAACCACATGTGAAAATCATGTACCAAATGTTAAGTGATGCAACTCACTTAAAAATGACATGTATACAAGGTATAAAAAAAGAAAAGTGATTCTCTGGTTTTCCCATGGGTCTCACTTTTCGTAAAAAATACATAGAGTATTTACATGTGCTCACACATGTGATCAAATGGTCCACATGTAAATCGAACATGCACATCACATGTGGAGATTACAGCTCATGTGAAATTAAAGGTACTTTTCTCTTAGAGATACCTCCCGTCTCACTTAGTGATCACTGGAAATAAGAACAAACCCCTAGTAAGGTTCAATTTATTTACAACCATTCACAAGACATATCTCAAGGTACAACAAAATGTAATTTAAATCAAGTCATACAATTTAGTATACCTAAATTGATCTTAATTACTAAACAGTGTAGTCAAGTTATGTGCATTATTTAAATTGGTAAATAAAAATCTGTCTAAACTAATCCAGTAGGTTGCAACATGTCATTAATGTTCAGTATTCACTCCTCCAGCATGAACATGTAGCAACAGTGAAAAATAGCTTGTTTTGTGTCATTGCTTGCCGAGACAGTGGAGAGGAAACAACAGCGGAACCAGAACCTGACTCACTGTGGGCTGCTATCTAATCACAATCTAAACCAACTCAAAATCCTGTCAGCATTCGATGGACGGCTCAGTAATACGGTGCATTATAAAAAGCTCTGAAAAAAACCAAATGATTTAAATATATAAGTTACAACCTACAGTAGAATTATAATCTTACTACATCATTTTCTAAATAAACAATGTAAAATTCATTTTTTTAAACTTTATCTACAAGAACATTACATAACACTGTTTTAATCACTGCATTGAATAGAATTTGACTGTGCGTTTTAAAAAGAAACGGGAACAAGCGTCAGTGCCACTCTTTGACAAAAATATCCTTCATTAGTGAGGTGCTGATGTCGCTTTTTCACAGTTTGGTGGCTCAGTGTTTCATTTGTCACCGAGGTCTTGTTTTAAAATATCTTCTCTGCTCGTATTAGTCACAAGTTCAAAATGGCCTGTGAAAATAAACAAAGGAATAAATAGAATCTCATGCTTAACAGCCCCCTCGCCCGGGGTGTGCATCCACACTTTAAGTAAGCAATAAGTAACAATAAAGCAGATTACAAAATAGATTCAAAATAATAATTATTTACCATCTGTTCTTTTTTAATAGCAGCCTTTATACAACTTGCTGTTAATTTCCAGTCTTCAAAGTGCAAATGCAGGCTGCACCCAGAAAGCCCCCCCCCTCATATTGAAATATTATCCAAATACAATATAAATACAATAATGAATAGTAATGAATACAAAGTGTTGCTATAAATCACAAAGTGTTTCAGGACATGATGTGACCAGTGAAACTATGTCTGTAAAATGTATTCTCAGCTAACATTTATGAAGATAAGCCTACTATATTTTGATTGAACTGGATCATAGATGAGTTAAACATGGAAATGTATTTGCACATAAAAATGCGGTATTTCAGTGTTCATGCTGTAATAGTCCACTAAGTAAGTGTGTAAGTGATTATAAGATTAGGTTGGATTTTTAGATACCTGTAAGGAACAGGAAGTCATGATATTTAATCATAAACGGAATATATTCTGGAACTCTTGGCAAGCAACTAATGGTGCAGACATGGTAATGGAAACCAAGTTGATAGCAAGTATTGTTTGGCTTTGCTACTGGCCATTGCTACTGATGAACCAAAGTGTCCTTTCAGTTCCTGAATTATTGTGATGACAGAAGATTGTACATTCCACCTCCCTGCACCTCAGACCCCTCACCTTTTTAAAACTCATCATCCGGATCTGTTTGGATGTTCTTTTTGTTTCTACAACAATTTCATAAAATACACCAGAACCGTTACAAGCACTTATGTTCATTTTATTCTTTGAAAGGTTAAGTTTTCAATGTAAAATTATTACAACTTTTGAAATCCCGAATTTGGTGTCTAAGTAAAAATGTATTGTCAGTTTCTGCAAACTTTTCAATACAGAAGAAGATTAGGGCCACTGACAAAGAAAACAAAACAAAACTTGACTCTCAGAATTGAGAAGAAAATATAAAAATTACAACTAATTCTGACTTTTAGTTTAAAAAGGCAAAATTATGAAAGTATCTCTTAATTCTGTTTATTTCAATAAGAAATGTTATGACCAACATGCTTGATTGGAGCCAAGGCACCGTACGGGCAAAAATATGCAACTTTATTTACAATACATTTAATTTACTGAATTTGCAACAGAAAATGTTTCACTGTTGGTTCACAAAGACATCTGAAAGCAGAAGGAATGTTTATTACGAGGGTCTGTGACAGTTTTAAAGAGAAAAAACTGGAAGGTTACAGGTGGGTGACGGTTTACAACACTGAGGCAGTATGGCAATACAGGCTGACGCTGGTCTGCAGCTGGAGAGTGGTACGTTTCTGAACCGTATGAAGGAGCGGAAGTAGGAGAGCGGGGAGGCAGGTAAAGATCCAGACGACGCTGGCGCTACAGAGGACCAAATCCAGAGGATGTCTGACCATGGAGGCTTGTAAATAAAGAGATGAGGAAATGGATCTCAACCTCCGACTATGTTGGGGGACGGTGAGTAGAAATTGAGTTAGCAAAAGTAGAACTAGAGAGTTTCTTCACAGGAGGACAGAATGGCAATAGTTACCCAACAACGTAGGTCACATGGCGAAGAGAGGTTGTTGCGCAGCTCCTTAAATCCTTTGAACCCAGTGGGGTGATTAATGTCAGGTGTGCTCGCTGCTCTAGCAGGGAACGCCTAGAGAGATCATCAGACAAGGCCCACTCAAATCACACAAACACACCTTAATCATGACAGTCTGGCTTTAATATTTGAAACCCAGGTATTAAGCCTTTTTCTACACTTTCCAACAGAGTTAAGATTATCAATGGCAATTAAAGTCAAGTTTTGTCCATTCCAAATGAGTTCAGTGAGTGTTTGGGATCATTATTTTGTTCGAACACCGAATTGAGTTGTCTTCAACTGTCAAACAATAAATAATTTGGAGGCTGTCCTCTGGTTTTATGATTATATGCTGCTGGTGGCAAAGCATCCCACGACATGATGCTCCCACTTCCAAGTCCGAAAGTTGATGTAGAGTTGTTTGTTTGAAAACTTCTCCAAGCATTCCAAGCACAGAAGATATTATTTCAGTTATTTCTGATACAACTGAAATAATATTGGGTTTAATATGTTAATGAAGGAACAAATGTTCAACAAAATAACATGTAGATTTAAGTAGGTTTTAATGTGAGAAAGATAAAAGTACAGATTTTTAACTCAAACTAAGGGTAAGTTTTAAAATAAAGACCTAAAGACATTTTTTTTTATCAATGGAATTTACGTTATAAAGAAACAAACTAAAAAACAACAACAACTGACGGGACAATAAAAATGTAATTTACTAGACCCAACCAGTTTGTATCTGGGTTTCCGTGGTAACTTTGCTCAGACCTATTTAGACCTGCTTTTAAAAGAGAATTGATTGGAAATAACCCTGACCTCAACCTATTGATTTTCAGTTACTATAAGGACCACAACCACAAAACAGATATACAGCTTCTATCTTTACAAGGATCCCACTGCATGTGTTCTAAATGTGACCTTTTTAGCCGAAGCGACGCTTAGAAATGCACAGCTTATTTGTTAAGGGTTTTTTTTCTCCGTAATGGTGCATTTATTATCCAGTGAAAGCAGTTTGAGCAAGAGCATCAGAATTCAAGCGGTTATGTGGCACTCGAATCCATCCGTGTGTGACTCGGGTGTTAACACCTCAGCATGATTTATGTCCCGAGCAGCATTTCCCTGCATTGCAAAAAGCAAGACTTTCAGCTTCTCTTCTGCTGTTTTGGTATTTTCTAACATGACACATGAATCCCCCGGTGGCCCTGGAAATCAGACAACCCAGGTGCAACACTAATATCCTCCCAGTATCCAAACATTTCCTTTAAAAATAACTGGCACATTGGGGCCCATAAATTAGAAGTGAGCGCTGCTCAAGACGTCTGGCTTCCAATAAGACCATACCCAGAGCAATAAACTTTGACATTGGTGCTTGAAAAATGCCTGCCCTTTTTCATTGTCAAGTGTTACAAATTGATGAAATGAGTTCATCGATGTTCCCTGGTCATTATCTCTCCAGTGGCACTTTGTTTTACAGACACTGGGAAAAGGGACAGTGCAGATTAGAGGCCCAGGCACAGTTTATCAAACAAAATCTAATATCATCCATAAGAGAAGAATCTGGAAATCAATACTTCATTACTAAATTGTTAGTGGGGATGAAGAGTAATTGTGTGAGTTCAGAGATGTGTCTCGGCGGCCGGGGCATAGGAAGTTCACTGTCACCCGGGAAGTGATAAGTAAAGGCACTGATGGAAAGAAACATTTCTGTAATGGGGGATGCAGCAGGAGGGCAGTGGCCTGAGCAAAGAACAGACAATAGACACTAGTTTGCCATTGATTTGCTCGACTATAAAGATGAAATGGTTTAAAGAGCAAAACTGAGCAAAGAGGAAGTCAGGATGAGAAGGAAAAAATAGAATGTGACTGAGCACCACCTTGACAGTTTAACCTTCTTCCCAGTTATTTTATGCGTTTTGTTAAGTCGTCTGTTATATTATCACCCAACCAGAGACTCAATGCAGTAACAATCCTCTGTTGTAGCAAAAGTTTATCAGTTATAGTTTTTTTTTTGGTTTTGCTGTTCTCCATTCTTAAAGGTTTCAAATAATCAAATAAACTTTTATTTTAGATAAAGATGACCTCACAGAAAACTTATGTGGTTGTCAAATGAACATCTTATTTTATTCAGTTAAAAAATAACAGTTACCCTGTGTTTGCAACGCCGCTGGGTTGTTGGGCAAATCATGAATTAACTGTGATCAGCCAAACACTCTGGTTTCAGTTTCACTTCCCTGACTAGAGCTTGATTGTTGCCAGACTTGTAGAAACAAGAAAGCGTCTAAACAGAAAGAGCATGACAACATGAAATAGGCTAAGGGATATCAGGAAGCGAAATATCGTGCCATTATCAAAAGAAATTCAAGAACAGTCAAGAAAAAGAAAACCCTTTTTAGTCACTTTCAAGTCATCCTTTTGTTCCACGGTTTACACGGTTTGTTCTTTTACAGCTCACCATCAACTCAAAAGTCCCGACACGAACTGGCAACCGGCGTGTGCGACACGAGAGGTGGCATGATCTTAAACCAGCTTTTTACGTTTACGTTTACTTATTGCAAGCCATAGTGGACCCACAGTTGTCAAGGCTTTTGATCCACTTCAATGCTGGTACAAACCTTTATTTCACGAAGTTAGCGATTACAATTTCACATCTCAGCTTTTATCTCTTAACGCAAAAATGAAAGGTGCCAAATACAAAACCTTTTTGGAAAAACAAGCAGGCCGCTCCCCATAGCTATCGCCATTAACAGTATGCCTGTTAAATATGATTCAGTGTTAATAAACCCTTGTGTGTAACTTTGATGAAAGACCGTGGCTACAACAGTAAATTCTGTACTGTTTAGACTGCAGAACATTTGGCTTGCTAAGGCCCTCTGGCTCCTCTTTTGTTCGCTGTGTGTAGGGGCACATCAGTGCAATGAGCACATCACCCCCGTGCAGCCCGGCACAGTCTCATCCATCTAAAAGCTTGTGTCTGGAGTCCCTCTGACCCCCTTCCCCTTGCTCGCCATGTTCAGCCATGCAAATCGGAGTGCATTCACTTTGAACATTTATGAGATGAACCTGAAGCTTGCGTTTGGAGCCACAGAGGACTCTGGAGGGTTGCTTAAAATATGATAAGACATAAAGTGAGGCCAGGTTTTACTTAGAAAGAAAATATTCAGACATAAAATCATAAAAATAAATTTATATTAATACAACAATTTTAAATATTCAAGGAAACTATGTTGCTAGTATTTATAATGTTAACAAAAGGCCTGTACTATAGTTGATGAAGTCATACATGCTTCTGTTGTACCAGGCAATTTTCCAACATTTTTTGATGAAATATATTATTTTAGGGTCAATTTATTAATATCTCTACAATAAAACTTGTATGATTCACACAGATTCTGAAACATGGAATGGAGAATCACTAAGAAACACTTTTAAACTTCGGTTTTTGAATTGAACCTTGTGGATAGTTTGCTTCCTTAAAAGAGTTGGATTTGTTAAGGCTGCAACGGCTCGCCCAACATCATTAAACTTTGCAGGTTAAGAATGAGATGGCTGATAAATTCATGGGTGTAAATGCAAAGTTACCGTGTACCTGTAGCAACACACAGAGCGGATCAATGTCCCAGCATTTCTGCTTTGCTTCCTTGAAACCAGATTCATTTATGAATGCTTCATTAAAGGATGTCGCCAGATAGACTGATGATCAATTGACACACAGAAACATTTGAAGGACCAATATGTGTCTGCAGACATTTATGAAAACGTAAGAAAGCCAACTATTGGTCTTAGATTATCTTTAGCCTAGCCTCTTCCCTTGAAATTGGGTTAATATTTGCCATATCTGAAGGATTCATTTTACCCTTTACCAATTTCTACCCAGTTTTCATGACCACATGTTAAGTTATCCATTTTTACTTTTTCTTTATACAATGAAACCATTTTTTCTGCTCTTGTTTTTAAATGTTATGTAGAATAATTATAAAATTATAAACAAGGAATTAGTATAAACAGCTTTATTTTCTAAGGATGTTATTTCAAGCTTAAATCCACTGTTGATTGTTCTGAATCGTGAACGATTAAAGTCCCTGAGAAAATCTAATAAAAAATGAAATAAATAAATAAATCCTTAGTAGTTTCCTTCAGGAAATGAATTTAATAATTGGTATGTCCTAACCAGACTGCCAGGGAGCAGACTATTAGCAGATTAGATAAGGTTATTTTAGACAATTTGGAAAATGTGAACTGGATAAATGAACAGCAGCTTCACCAAAGCCACATGTTTTATGTTCAAAACGTGGTGTCAATGCACAATTAATAACTAATGCCATACACAATAAATAATAATAATAAAAAAGCAGATGAAGTAAACACAAGGATCCCTGTTTTTTAAAGCTACTGTCTGAGGAGACTAGCTCTAATCAACGGTCAATGCTCTAAAAATGTTCTTAAATAACTCTCTGTTGTTTTCTCTTCTTTTTTATTTTCAGAACTCACTAATCTTATACCAATATGCTTACATTGCATCATAATTATTATTTTTTTAAATATTTGTTCTAAATCCAACCTGGATACATGTGATTTCTCAATATAAGAAAGCATAGCAGATTATGTTTGTTCTGTGTCATGAGTCAATGAAGTAAAACCAAGTCAGGTTTTTTTTTTTTGCAAAGCAAATTTAAGGGGCAATGCAGTTCAAAAAAGTTTTGACAATGTTGAATAAAGACTAGAATTAGTGCATGTTCCAGTTCGTATTAATCAAAGGATCTAAATCAAGAACTCTTTTTTTGGCTTTTAATGATAGGAACACTTTTTAGTGGAAGTTTGTTACAGATTAGAGGAGCATGAAACGTAAACGCACCTTCTCAATGTTAGGTTCTTGATTTTAGGGATGCAGAGTGGCCTTGATCCAAAAAGACCTGAGTGAACTGAAAGGTTGATTGACTGATTTGAGGGAGGATGTGGCTTGGAGGTCAACACCTTGTATTAAATTGTGGAGAATTATTAAACTGTTTCCTTCCTTTAGGAAAGATTTGCGAAAAAAAAGGGAAGGAAAAATAAACTAACACTAAATATCCAAAATGGTGAAAGAAGTCTCTCAGATGGATACAGCTCTATTGAACATGGTAAGAAATTTGGGCACGATCACAGAACAAAAAAAGGTTTTGTCTCAAAGAGTCAGTGAGGTCACAAGAAGCTAGGTTAGGAACAAAGAGTGCAAATTAGCCTCCTGGGATTTTTAAGAAATCACACATGAAACTACGTGGAAACATTTATATTTCTGTTCTTTCATGTTCCAAAACTGCAGCCTGGAAATACCAAAATGTACAAGATGTTCAGACTAAAAGAGACATAGGCTTAAAGTAATTGTTGATTGTCACTTGTGATGGACCAGATGGATGGTCTTATCAGTGGAACAATATCCGCAACAAAGCTCAGAGTCAACAACAGGAGGAGGTTTGGTACTGGAATAGGCCTATAGTAATAAAGATTAGCTGATTAGACTTTTTGGAATTAAGATGGGGTCAAAAATTTAACGCAAGACAGTGCTGCATTATATGCATCCCAGTACTGTGCTGAACGGCTAGCCAGTAAAGTTGTTAAAGATAAAAAACTGATAAAATGGCATTCTTATTCATCTGACCTGAACCCAATTGACAAATGTGGGCAGTTTTTTAAACAGTCAATTTCCGGTGAAGGAAAACAGTCCAGCTCTCTGAAATGTGCTGATCAAAAAGTTGATCAGCAACAGATCAACAACATGACAAACAAGATGAATTAAAGGCTTTTCACTGTTATTAAAAGAAGGGTTGCTATGTTGGTTGGGTTTTTACAATATTAGTTGCCAATGAACTGTTCAATTTGTGAAAAGCCAAAACTCATAAAACGCCAAAATCTCACTTTTACTTTCCTAAACATTGATGGTTAAGGTTTATTAGCATTTTGGATTAAACTAGAGCACTGCTCTTGTTATTTAATAAATGTTTTATGTTTTTGTTTTTAATGCCATATGCCAATAAAAATTATAAATATGACAAAAATAAGACCTCAAAAACTTGACTTAAATGTAAAAACTTCTAAAGTAAAATAGATGTAAAAAACAACAACAACAACACACAACTGTTTGAATAAAGTTTACCTCTAAAATTCTTAAATACACCTACTTGTTTCATTAAAAGTAGATAGCATAAAGTAGTCATCCAAAACCCTGGGCTGGTCCCTGCTAGGAGATTTACTGTCATGACCGACAGCTGTAGTTCACATGAAGAGGCAACTCTTTGCTCCAGTGCAGGGTTTATGTCCTTCATGCTCAACATTGGAGACAATGGGCCTGTTACCAGAGAATAGCTTAAAATAAGTTCTATGCAGGGTAAGGGGGCATTATTATATTTGAGCGATTTTTACGTTTGCAAAGCCAGAAATAGGCTCAACAATATTGGTGCATATAAAAACTGTAAACATCGCTGATAAATCTTAAGTTGTGTTTATCTTGCAAAAAATAAATAAAAAATGGCGCCATAAGAGGTCATTGGAATTTTTTTCCACCTTAAATGTGATACATGCGCAGCACCATTTAACTAAACGCAAGCCTGTTACACGGGCTCACAACATTATGAATATAAGTGTGTACGCCGTTTGGTTCAACATCTACTGCTGAACCACAATTTTAGCCGTTAGTCTGTCTTGCCATCAGTTAAGTTAGATTAGACTAGTTTAAAATAAATGTCAGCTAAATTGTCTTGGTAGGATTTTTGTGGTGAGATTTGCTCAGTTTTATCCTTTAAACAAAGTCGCAGTGAATAAATCTATCAGTCTAGAAAAGGGCATAATAAATACAGGAGAAAAATATTCATGAATACCCTTTCTAAACACACATATGATATTGTAAATGTGCTGTTATAAATAATTGTAACAGTGGAGAACATCTTGGCACTGTTGTAGAAGATATAATCCCCCTTAATTCTGCTCATGAGGACACAGTTAGTGTTTGTCATGATATGTGTTTTTTGTCCCCTGTTAGTTTGCTGTTTAATTTATTGTAGTTGCTTTGTTTTACTTTATCATTATTTATCATTATTTGTGGTTTTGTTTAGGTTATTTTCTAGTTCAGTTGAGTCTTTGTTTTCTCCCTCTCTCTTTCTCCCTGTGTGTGTATGTGTGTGTGTGTGTGTGTTCCCTCATCTGTGTTTTCTCTGTTCTCATCATTCACATCTGTTCCAAATAATCTAATCATCTTCTCCACCAATCCAACCCCGGTTCCTCTTACTTAAGCTGCATTCATCCACTCACTCACCGCTGGATCGTCTGATTTCCCTCTTCGTCTCTGCGTCATCTCTGGCTTTTTCCTCCATGTCTCCCAGTAAGCCTTTTCGCCTCTTGCTCTCTGAATTCTCTGTCCTGGCTCTTCTCCATTGTCATTTCCCCTGGTCCCGTCCTGGTATTCACTTTGGTTTTGTTTTCCTGTAGTCTCCGGTTTCCTGTGCTTCCTCCCTTGTGATTATTATTGTTGTTATTTTGTCTATTAGTTTATTTCCCCCTTCCCGTGTTCTTTAGCTGGTTTGTTTATTTTGATTTGTTTATTCACGTTTGTAGTTCCCGCGTCTCGTTTCAGTTCACTGTTCGTTTACGTTCCGCGTCTTAGTTCTGTTTGTTTACGATCCGTCTCCGCGTTGTTCCGTTTCCGCTTTGCCTTTGTTCCGGTTCATGTTCATTATCCTTCCCCAAAATAAATTATTTTCCGCAATTCCACCTCTGCTTGAGTCATTGATCACAACCTGACAGTGTTAGGGGGGAACAAAATGGTGCTAGTTGTTGGGTACCTTTAAAACACCACTCAATAGTGTGTCAAGTACCATTAGGTCTACTGCAAATAGATGGATTAATTGTGAAGAATAATAATTGCAATTATGTTCCTTTGGAAAATCTGTGAAAACTGAACTGAAAATTGGCAGAGGTCTGTTTTTTTTTTAGTAAGAAAAGAACTAAAATATCTTATATGTATTGTTCAATTATTTCTCTTAGTCTACTGCGAGGGTCTTCCAACCCAGACTTTATAGTGTGGTGTTCTGTAACATTTAGATGCATCTATGCTGTAACACAACTGAGTCAAATAATCAGATCATAAGCAGGATTCTGGACGACTTCACTGCATGCTGAGGAGGTGAATAAGCCATTATATTTACATGTGTTGGACCAGGGTTACATTTAAAAGATAGTGAACAACAGACCTCAAGGCCTGGATTAAAACATGCATGGTCTGCCGCATGTTTGTTAATCACAAATCTTAAGAAGGCTGTGCACTCTTTGTATATATGGAGTATATATGATGTGAAGCTGCACGTGCTGCAGCATTCATTGAAGTACATTAAGTTTTATTGATATCAGACAGATCAGCAAGTGCCTTGTGCACATCTGTCGCCACAACTTTAACACGAGTCAACATTCCATTCTAAATTTAAAGTGAGCGCAAACCTGACAAACAAGTTTGCGATAGCCTCTCATTTCTTTAGTTTAGTCACACTTGTGATACTATTACATGGTCTCAAGTGCTTTAAAGCCTCTAACATAATTTTTTTCAAGGATTTCCACATGTTGAATTCCAAACGTTTCCCGTGTTATTTTAACCAGCTTCGTTGTTAAAGCTGCTGAAAAGCAGCCAACCATGTTTTCTTGGTTACCACAGTTAAGCGCTCTAAACAGAAACGGACACCACAGATCGTTTTTTCCACACACAAACATTCGTCACAAACCATCACAAATTAAAACACAGAAGATTGTGGTTTACAAATGTAATAAAGTTCATAATTTAGAAATGAACATCTGCAGCTATTATTATTTTTTTATAATTAGGTACCACCTTCCTATCACAACAAGTGAGCAGTGACAAAACAAGCTACTCACATTCTACCAGTTCTACAAGTTGATATTATAATGTTCAGCAAGCACAGCTCTCCTTTTAAAATAAGGAGCTTCCTGTTGTTGACAGAGAAAACATTATTATTTTTTTGTGCAGGGCTTTGACGTTGGTGAAGTGAGGCTGACAGTCCAGTAACAGGGGCCGTTTGCTAATGATTTTTTAGCAGCCCCCAACCGAGTCCTAAATGTCTGCAATATCCATAAACAACTCTATACTGTCCAATTAGTCGGACAGAGATGTACTGGGCTGTCAGACAGATTTGCATGGCTAAGCACCTGAGATCCAAAGGATGATGAGGGGGATGGTTCACCGGCCAGAGAGAGAATGTGCACAATGGATGACTTTCATTACAGCATTACCGCTTTACATACACACTCATCCAATTACTGCCTGGATTAATTGATCATCTTACCTTTCTTTTTCCTAGCAACAGCGTTGGAGCTGCAATGTATTTCCCCTTTCTGCTCTGCAGCCCTTCTCCCAGGTTTTCCATTGAGAGCTCTTCATAAGACAAAAAAAAAAGTCTAAGGGGACATTTGGAGAATAGATTGGTGGGGTTTTGTTGCACAAAGCCGTCATGAGCCACCACTGTGAGGACGGCCATTTGCAGGATCGCATACGTTGGGAATAATTAGAATTTATGTGAGCTCGTCAATCCCGCCTCATCGTCTTCCCTGCTGTAGAAGAGCCATCAGTGGTCAGAAGGGTTCACCAGAGCATGTCTCATCCCTGAGCGCGTTTGATCAGAATGAATTATGCCTTTTAGATTCATTATGGCATTTTATTTCTCCTCTCTGTCCTCTCTCCTTGTCCGTTCAGCACGGGGAATGAAATGTACAAGACAGGGTACATATTTTATTGTATGCATGCTGTCATGCACGCACGGTTAGGGATAAGAAGTAGGAGGAGGCGTTTTGGCCTAGCAACTCATTATAATACATTTTTTTTCTGAACTGTGAGGGAGAGTGGAAAGTTTCACAGAGCAAAGGAAACATCTGTTTAAGCTGATACGCAGACACAGTAAATAATAAAATAAAACAGAATTGAGTCTTAGACAAAATATTCAAAATGAATGGAATATGCACCTTTCAAATTTTGATTTCATTTATAAGTGGAAAAGAAATCGAAACCAACCAGTCTCTCTGTGATAATTGGCTTGCATCATAAATATTGAGAAGAAATTACAATTTCACCATGTTTGCATGCAACTCTGGTTACTGCCAAAATTCCACAAAATCTGTTAAATATGATCAATATTGCAAACGCAGCAGACAAAACATATCGTTTCAGTCTACAGCAAGTCAAGAAGATGTTAAACAAAAGTGACTCTTTAAATCGATCAGTTGGGTGAGGTAATAATATCCTTTCTAAATGTTCGGGACAACAGTGAAGCAGAAGTGGAGAAAAACTGGAAGAATGGTGTAAATTTCAGAGGAATGTCAAAAATTCCTAGAAAAGCTTACAAACAGACTCATAACAAATAGACATCAGTTGTGTACATAATATTTTGTTGAACGACATTTGACCCTTGATCACCATCAAACTAGACATCTTCCCGACCAGGTGGGTGAAGCTTGGGAGCATCTTTTGCTGCATAAAAACCCTAAGCCCTGTTGCAGATGGCTCCTCTGTTCCCTGTTTCTAAATGACTGTATCTCAGCTGACCCATCTGTGAAACCGCTTCAGCCAGCCCTATGATGCTACTGCCACCATCTGTTTTGTTAGTGATGTGGATTGTTGAGTTTTATTTATTTTTTTATGTACGATTGTGATCAAAAACTAAAAACATGAATAACGGTGTCACCAGACAACGGCACACACTCTCGTAAGAATTTTAATCAGGCCTGGATGGTTTCCTTGAAGGAAAATACACCAGATCTGTCGCTAACCGTCATGTGACTGTTTGATTAAGTAACTTGGGTGGGCAGCTCAGGGACCCCTGGAATAGTGTCGGATGTCACCTGTGCCTCTTACGCTTAATATTTGCCTAACATGTCTGTGCAGTTTCTTCATTGCTACTTTTAATCTGAAGGAACCATGTGTCCTTCTCCTGACTGCTACCTTTGTACAATGTGATCATTCGAGGGTTCCTTGTTTATTTTTAAGTTGAAATATGGATGTAAAACTTAACAAAATTAGAAACGTTTTTTTTTTTATATATTTAGAAAATCAAATAATTTAGATGGGATAAGCTCACTTAACATACAATTGTCCCCCATCCAAACACATGTAATACAAATACAGTGATGTGTATCAAACATCCAAACAGTAACACCACAATATCATTTGAAATGAGCAGATTGCATCAACTCATTTCTGCATTTTTTATTTATTTATATATTTTTCTCCACCTCCCTCTAGGGATGGAGCCGAAAGGTTAGTAATCTCTGATGCAAGCAAGCTGCTAGATTTCAGATCATGTCAAGTCTTTCTCTGTTAGCGTTTTCAGCCTGGTTAATAATGCAGCTTCCCATTCCCTCATTTATTTATGCAAGCCAGCATTACCTATACAGATGTTAGGGGGGGAAAAGTGATATCTGAAATAATTACTGCTACCAAGTGGTCAATCTTCTCTAACTGTTGTTTTCAGCCTCTCATTCAGAGCTTCATCAGTAATCAAGGGTTAATTTCACACCTCAGTGGATTGCCTGCCTTAATCTCTATTCAGTGTAATTAAATCTGTCCAATAAAAGAGAACTCTTTTCCTCTTTGTTCTCTCACATCTCCTTCTGCGTTTTTATTGTTTTACACCCATCACATCTCATCGTCTGAACTACAAGCCATCTAGTCTCGCTTGACAGGCAGAATCTATCCCTAAAATTAAAACATTCCTGACCAAGATTGTAAGAGGGGATGAGTGGGAGGGGAAAAATGGGGGAGTATGCTGAGTTGGGCAGAGTGAAGGGAAGAAGGGAAAGCGACAGGAAACTGACACATCTAGTGTCTGTTTTACTTTCCTTTTTTTTCTTATTTCAGCCGAGTGGAATGTGAAGATATGACCCTGTCAATCAAGTCTCGTGACAAGTTTAATCACGGTGTGCCCTGCACAAAATCAGGGCTAAATAGGAATGCAAATAATAGAGCGCTGGGGCCTCTTATAAATGGTAATCAAGAGGACTAATCAACTGACAGATCCACAAATCTGGCTCGCTCTAGGAGTCACTCAAACTTCTTTCCTTTTTAAGAAACATTGTCATGCAGGGAAATTAAGGAAATTAACATCTACATTTGTTTCATTTTTACTTCATTTACAGCTGTTTATAAACTGTTTATTTGATTACTTGACTGCCTTTTTTTTTCTTTCCCAAGGAGGTGACAGAAAGCTGCACTTAAAGCGACGTAAAGCGTATTTTCCTTTCTGAGACAGACCAACCTTCGGATTTTTTGAACAATGTAAATGAGCCTTGCAATACACTCTGTGATCTGCCACATAAGTCAAGGGCTCCATGAAGACTTTGAAATGTTGATTCTGTCGAGTGTGGTGACTTCCCTTTGCACTTTTAAACATACAACTGATCTGGAGTTTCACGTGTGCTTGAAAGTTGTGAAGGTTGCCCTTCTCCCCAATTGTCAAAAATGTCAAACTTAAATCTAAAACTGCATCAAAAGTCAGAGCAGTTTTTTTCTTACAGAGTCCATAGGATGAAAGTTTAGCCGAAAATCATGATTTTTTTCCCCTTAGAAACCATTAAAGCATTATGCTAAGTTGGCTAATAAATTAATTTATTTTCTCTGAAAATCATTCTTGAGTCCAAAAATATCTACAACAAAATGTGTATAAAAAATTTAAACACCTAAAATTTGAGATTATCCAAAGATGAGCTGGTAATCCACAGATGTGTTGATAGAGTGAAATAACCTGGAAACCTAGCAAACCGGCGCCATTGATGCCCTTGAAAGTGTGAGTGTGGCACACGTCAGTAAAACTTTACATAGACATTTTATAGGCAGAGTGTTTAGTAAAGAAGAGATGAAATAATGTTTCCATCAAATTTTGTTAAGTGGAACCACCAAGAAAACATATTAAAGACAACCTAATTCACAAATCATACCAAAACAGAGAGGAAACAAGCTAGCGCTCCCTAGGGGCCTCTGCAGAAACAAAATGTTTACTCGTTAGTTTTGCTTGCTTTAAGTGTCGTGTCAGCGAGTCCTTTGAAAAGAAACAAAAAATATATAAAGCGCGGTTTTTGTGAAACATCAAATTATTTTATAAAAAAAGATAAATAAGGAGGAGGCAAGAAACAGGAAATTATAGAAAAAGAAAATCATACAACTATTTTTTACTTATCAATGACAGCTTTAAGCTATGATTTACAGCAACTAGCTTTAGTATGTAGCCTGTGCACAACCCACAGACAAGGCTTGTGTCTTGGCATGCAAATTAGCTATAGAAAATGTAGAGCTTTGGCTCTATGTTATCTTTAATTTACCGATTTATTGGAAAAGTAAATTCAAAGCGGGTAACTTCGATTTTCTTCAGCATGATCATGTATCAGCATCCATGGTTTGGTTTGTCATTGAGAATAAAAAATGTTAAATGGCACGTCAAAGGGATCAAACATTTTAAAAGACTCCTACATCCCTAATGATGGTTTACAGCCCAATTGTCATTGGGGGGGTTGGGGGTGGTGGGGAGACTCTAAGTGCCTCCAAGATATGACATCTTGCCAGGCAGTCCACATAACCCAGAGTGTCAATGCCAAATGAAGACTTACAAGCCACAAACAGTGGGTAAGAGATTTGTCAGAAGTGCACATAAAGTATTAATCTCTGAAAACATAATGTTGCAACATGAAATCCTCTTTGTCCAATGACTCATCTCTACAAATTACATAATTTTGGCAGTAATTGGGATGTTTGAGATTTTACTCTTAAACCCATGACTAAAATGCTTTCTGTCCTTTTGTTTAGCCATTAATGCACATCCATCATGCGATTTAACAGGAATTAGAAATCAAGGATTTCATCAGTAATCTTATCAAGGACATTCAGCTCATTTAGCTTCACCAGCAGAGGACAATCAACATCCAAACAATGGAGGAGCAAACAGCAAGAGATCATTAGGCACCGTAACACCTCACAACACACAGACGGATTGACATCCAGCCAATTTGGCCATGAGCTGACAAAAGCAACTTGTTTGGTGCTACCTTACAGTGGAATAATGATGGCCTGGGCCTGTCTTGGCCCTTCAGAGGCCTTTTTTGATCAGCAATAGCTTGAATCCAGCGTGACGTGTAATTCAGTTTATATTCATGCATGTAACCAATGGCATATGATCCACCCAGATGTTATTACGTGTGATGTACATCAGCTTTGCAGAACAACGCCTGTCAGCTTTCAATCAATGCATTCTGCAGTAAACAGTATTCTGAAATGAAACCCTAGAAGAAACACAAACAGACTCATGTATGCCTATAAAAAGATCGAATAGATATTTCAGAAAGTATTACTTGCTGATAACAAATTACACCCTCAGATTAAATTATTTAAAAAAAAGCAGAGATAATTTGGCACAGAGCTGAGATCTGCTCCAGCCTGTACACAGCTGGATGGACAGTGTGAAGACAAATATACAGGGGAATGATGCACGTTATTTATAGCATCCAGATAACACATAGTTTGGAAATTGACAGGCCCCCTCTAATGATGCTCCTCAAAGTGGCATGGATGCAGACGAGTGGACCTCTTCAAATGGGAGGCCAATCCCTGCTGACACAGGGGATAATAGCCCAGCATTGAGCCCATTGTCTGGGATCCACAAACCAAGGCATTTGGAACTGAGCAGCCCCTGTTCCTGTGGACAAATCATCTGCACTCTGCCAGAGGATGTCAGCCATCAGGACTCTCCGTCAGTCTGTTCACATGAGGAATGATGGCAGAGGCCAGCATCCTTAACCCTGTTAGTCTGTGAATAAATACCCCTGTAGAAGAAATCTATCTATCTATCTATCTATCTATCTATCTATCTATCTATCTATCTATCTATCTATCTATCTATCTATCTATCTATCTATCTATCTATCTATCTATCTATCTATCTATCTATCTATCTATCTATCTATCTATCTATCTATCTATCTATCTATCAATCGTCCGCGCGCCTTATGTGTGCACTGAGTTCCAAAATCTGTAAAAATGTTTTTGTGTGACTTTAGTAAGCGCTCTGTTTGATTGACGCCATCAGCCAACAAATATGCGCGAGCAGAATGGGCTGAGCGAGATAGCAGTTTGTCAGAGTCGAGCACGTTTTCGAGCAGCTCTGCGCGAGTGTGTGTGAGATTTGTGCGCACACACTTAAAATTGTTGTTCCTTCAGCAGTATTACTCAACCTGGTGGCAGAAAAATCACGCCACATAAACAGGGCATTCAAAGTGAAGGTGCGACCAGCGTCTTTTAATATGCATCTTAAAAAACTACAAATTGCCCGAATGTGCTTCGTACTGATGATTAAAATTATTGTATTGTAGAAGTTATTTGCAAGAAATTATTATTTTTTTCGTCAGAATTAGATATTTATTTGTTAAACAAATGTGTGGGTCTGAAAAAGGCTTTGTTCCTTAGGTTCAATGTATTGTAGAATATTTAATTGTATAATTATAAAATCTGCTGATTCCAGAGGAGTGAATGCTGCAAATCAGTGACTCGATGCAATCTGCTGGGGTTCCTTAGATTGGAAACTTTTTCAAATTGATTTGTTTATGATGTATCTTTGATTTTAATTTATTTTCTTGTAAAGTGCCTTGAGACGACATCTGTTGTAAATTGGCGCTACATAAATAAACTGATTCTTAAAAAGATAAAGGTTGCTACTTTGCAGATTTCACCTATCGGGGGTTCTTTTTGGAACGTAACCCCCGCGAAAAATGAGGTATCAATTTATACAAAGGATTTGATATTGTTGACTCCAAGTTGCTTATGTCTTTTGATTGAAGAAAAGGCCCAAATCATTAAACTTCCAAGTATACTACGGTGCACCCTTAACTACTCCTGTTATAGTATTATTCACATATTTATGGAATTTATAGTGTAATGTGACTTCATAATTTTCAGAAAAATCTGCCTTTTCATGAAATTTCTGACCATCAGAAATATTTTTGGGAAATTTCAACTTTTAATGCTGAAATAAGTAGGAGTAATGCTACTTGATAGGCTACTGGCACAGCACTGAGATGTCTAAGATGAACGTGCTGACCTCAAACAGCCCACTCCCACTTGACATCGCTCTATTGTGGCTAAATTAAAACAAAAGCAAAAAAGAGCAGGTCAAAATTCCTTCACAGCAATAAAAATTACTAATTTTATGCTTGATAACAGTTGTTGCCGGTATTAGGTGTAGAAATCTATCTATCTGTCTGTCTGTCTGTCTGTCTGTCTGTCTATCTGTCTGTCTGTCTGTCTAATGCTGGATCTGTTATAATTGCAAGTAAACAAAAGAAACGCTCAGCAGCCATTATAAACCCACCCACAGCTGCCACAGGGACCTCCATTAAGCCCCGCGTTCCTGAGATGCTCTGGTCTTATCTGATTCATCAACAAGACGCTGGCTGGCATGATTTATCTATGCCACTTACTTGTTTTCATTTTGCCCGGGGGCTGCTGCCAGCATCGGGGGCTTCTTTTTACAATGTGACAGCTCCATCTCAAGAGAAAAGACTCCCTGTGCACAAACAGTGCATCAAAACAAATAAGGCCTGAGCCACTTAAGAGAAGTGGCTGGCTCAGGACCCATTTTCACTACATGTCAAGCAAATGATGCAATGGCACGCGCAAATCTGCATTACTTCTGTGCTCATTCCCTTTGTCTACAAATTCCCTGTATGAGCATAAAAATGGGTTTTGGAAATAAATACCCCAATATATGTTTGTTGCTGCTGTTTATTCAAACAGCGAATGACTGAAATTTTTTTATTTGTTATTGATATCTGTATATTAAGCTTTTTATGTCTTATAAAAATTCCCCACCTTCTAGTTTACATCCTTCTTCACCTCCTTTGCTGCTTAAATCTACAGGAATAGGGACGCTCTTGTACATTAAATAAGAACTGTCACCCTGGGCAACCTGCAGCAATGAAGCATTTATTCTGCTTCACATTTCCTGGCACTTAGAATTATTTCCTTCATGCCTGATAACCAAATTACAATATGGCAGGTCTCCCCGGAGCCACGGGATTGTTAGTGCCAGCTCACAACATACTTTCTACTGATGTGGCATTTCATGTACAGCTGCCAATCAAAGGCAGCAGAAGGCTAAGATGTAAATGAGGGCGGGCCCAACGGTGTTCAATTACTGCTCTGAGCTCTGCATAATCCCCCTTCCTACTGACTGACTGACTGACAGCTCCACATTCCTCCTCTTCCCCAGCTTTCTCCCCTAATTTCTCTACCTATGTTTGGCCTCACGTTGGGACAAGGAATCAGACATTGAAGGGAATTCTGTCATTTCCATTTTCATTCACAATTCCACATGAAAAATGTATGATTTGGAACCTGAGGGACAATAAACGAGAGGAAGTTAGAACCTTTTCCAAAAACAAATTCTCCACAATCCAGAGCTTTAAAGAGGTAGCCATTTTCATGAATGACATTTAATGGCAATCACAGAATCCAACCAAACTGGTTTTGTCTTAATAAATCTGTAACAAAATTCTTTCAGAAAACATTGTCTGCACTGTAAAGGAGTCTCAGCCCAAAAAATGGGCACAGGGGAATGTGAATAACACGAGAACTTAAAATACAGATGAGCAAAACGCAGAGCTGTACACCATCACAACAACTAATCAGTACAGAACCAGTCTGTAAACGTGCCAGCTATGCCAACAACACATTTGATCTACAACATTTCAAAACAGGTGATACAACAAGTCAATATTTAGGCATAATATATATTCCTTATACAGCAACTTCCAACAAAAAAAAAAAACACCTGATAAGATATTCTAACAGGATTCAATAAACATTATGTATTGGTCACCTAAGGTATTTTTTATAATGAGTCAGGACTTTTCATAATTTTGGTATTATTTTCCTGACAAAACATGGCTGGATCAAAACAGTGACACACCTATACTGATTAAGTCAGTTCATCCTAATTACAAATTCCTCAGCAAAAGCGGAAAGCAAAGGAAAGTGGGAGGGGTTGCTATGTTACCTCATAACTCACTAAACTGTGAAAAGATATCCCTGGGCTGATTTGATTGTCTTTAAAGTAGCTTGACAACCTCCAAGACAGAGGAGCAAAATAACAATTTGAAACACCTTAAAGGTATAGGAGGCTGAAGATCCTCTCCTATACCTTTAAAACTTTGATTTTAAACAACAAGTTCAATAGCAAACAGACAACGAGGGACACAATTTAGACTGTATTATCAGTAAGAGTCTAAATAGTTATGTGGTAATAAGCTAAATAGATATTATAATAGATATTATTATGAATAATTTTTTAAGGACAGCATTGCTGTACCGTTCAGTCAAGTTTCCTCGCTCAATTGTCATGTAACTCTGTAAATGACTTGGTAACTCACCTTTCAGAATTTCAATTCCAGTCATCATTCATTACAACCCTACAAATAAAAGAGAAGGTTGGGTTTGGTAAGAAGTAAGCGTCCATGGAGAAGTGCTCGACTAGTAAGAAGGGAAAGAAGTTTATTGATAAGCTGAAAAAAACGTGCTAGAAAAACCGACCTCGGGTCACTTTTAAAACTATTTGATCTGATTCAAATAGTAAATCGGAGGTTTTGCTCTAGTCTTTAAAAACAGCAGCTATCAATTCCATGCTACAAAAGACAAATCTGGAGCACTTGCCATTGCAGAAAAACAGGCAAAAATCATATTTAGAATATTTAGAATTTAAAATAAAACCTTTTTGATGATGTTATCATTTACGTTGATATTACTCTTTACTGCACAGGATTTTTTTCTGTTTATTATATATTATTGTTATATATAATTCATAATCCATTCATAGATGTAATACACAGATACAAACCGTATGCCAGCTCAATGCCCTTTCCTTTAAATGAAATCTTTCTTATTTCGTCTTAGAGAATAACGGGAATTGCGACAGCTGAGTGGGCAGGGATAGTCTTAGTGGCCTTTCCAGCATCAACCTGTTGGTAAATACTCAGAATAAGAAGGTCCATGAATAGTGCTGGTATCTTCTGCCCTTTCTGTCATAAAGACGCCTTTGAATTCCTTCTAATCCGCATGTTAAAGGTGTGCCAGCAGAGTGGTTTAAGCAATGCTCTGCTTGTGATTGGGAATTGTTGTCATTAGACTTGCGGAATTCAAAATGCAGTGCTCTGTGCAGTACTCTTTTAATACCACTACTCATCATAGGGTTTAATTCTATACAGCTCACCTACTATTGCTTCGCTTAAATTTAAAATATCAAATTGTTTTCCTCCGCACTCTGTTGATTTAATCTGCAGTCATCATTGCAAGTTCCCCCTCTCCATCGTCTGTCTAAAACTGGCACTTTTGTTGCATTCCAAGAGGTTGATAAATCAATCCATCAAAAAATTCTTTGCGGTGAAACTCAATCAAGAAAGGTCATGTCGGCGGGAAAAGAACAGATTAAATTAGCATTGAATTAGACATGGAAAGTGAGCTCTGTCAAAACCATCACTGTGCTCAGCACAATTAGAATATGTTAATTATGCATTTCATTAAGGGGCCTCAGTGCTCTTTGAATGTGAGATGAAATGTCACTGGTGTAGGCAGCCGAAAAATGGAAGATTGCCAGGCAGAACTTTCTTTGTGCAACGTGTGACACCTTCATTAACATCAGGGATTGCTAGTCTGATTAGACTTTTTGTATTAGTTTAAGCCTTTAGGCTTTCAAATGCTATGCCTTTTTTCTCCTTTTTGATGTGGCAGCTAAGACCCTTCTCTGTTTCCAAGCAGATATTGTCGGTGGTTCAGTTCTTTGTTTAAAATCTCAAACAGAATACCATGACACCGGAAAAAACATCTCCTTGTCTTTGGGTAGATGATGGCATTTACCTCCTCTTTGTTTCACACAATCTTGGGTCACTTTCAGGAATGTGAGAGTTTCAGTATTCTTGCTCTGTGGGTTGAGTATCAACATTATGTGGGTAAAATACCATACATATGTATTGTATATGTATTGTTGAAATATATCCCAATATTGTTAGAAAGAAAGAAAGGTTATAAAAGAGGGAGTCAGGAAGTTACATAGGCTACATCTGTGTTGTCCTGAAGGGGTTAAGGCTATTTCCAACCAAAAATTAGATGAATGGTGGATCATCCAGAAGATCTTTGTAGATGAATGGTGATCAACCATTCATCTACAAAGATGCGAGTTTATCAAAAGATCATTTGTTTCTTAGAGAAACTAATACAGTAAATTCTCATCTTCAAAATAAAGTGTAATTGTGGCTGAGCTTTGCATGATTACAGTTGAAAAGACCGCAATACTAATTGATCAATCTTCGCTTTTAGATCCTATATTTGTGTGTGTGTGTGTGTGTGTGTGTGTGTGTGTGTGTGTGTGTGTGTTGCGTGGGAGGACGGGGGTATAAATTACATTTAAAAAATATTTTAAAAAGAATGCTAAACTAATATTCATCTCGTTTTCAAAAATATGCAATTTTGTGGATGTTATCTTTGCCATTTTTCTTTTTAGGAGAAAATAAACAATGCTTATGTTTAAATTAAGAAATATTAGAATTAGTAGTATGCACAATTGTATTAGTTTTTGGTAATGGTGCAATTATCTTCCTGTTCAAGGGAATTTTATCGTTTTTATTTTTATCACAGTTGCTGCATATGCACTTAGGATTGGAAGTGAAATATGATCCCTGCAGCTTTCTTAACTATTAATAAAAAAAAGTTTTTTTTGGAATTGCTACTTCTTCTGCAAACTTTTCTTTCTTTTCTTGTCAATTTGGTTTTCTTTTTTTGTGGTAAAACTTCCTAAGAAAGAAGCTTCTCTGAATGGGATACCTAACCTGGTGCTACTGAAAACATGTCAGTTTACAAGCTCAAACCAACTTCATTAAAATCTATGTAATGTGTCATTTTTACTGTCCGACCCCAATGATTCTGGGTTTCTTCAGCGTCTTTTATTGTTCAGATACAGAACCACCATCACAACAATTCCTTGGCAGGATTTTTGTACCATGTATTGTCATTTTGTAATTGCTAGTTTGACTGTTTTTAATTAAAATGAAATATAATTCAATTGGGCTGTATAATTGGATTAAGTGCATTTGAGATCAATGCTTATAGAATTTCTACACCAAAGCCCAAGACATATATATGACATATATTTGTATTTTTTTGTTAACAGGAGCTAAATCAGTTAATATTAAAAACAAACATGCATCCTCTGCCAGTTCTTGTGTTTTAATGTTCTCCTCTGCATGAGTCTACAATTATTTAAACTTAAATTTAAGATCAACATTTTTTAATCCTTTTTTTTCTTGTTGCCTCCTAATGAAAAGCATTGGACTTCTTCTACCGGGGATAATGTCTTTGTGTTTATCATTAACTTCCAAGTGAACTCTGAAATTATACCACACATTGACACTGCTGGCAGGACATCAGGCTGCATTGTGTGGCAATCAACCAGGGAACAGATGATAGGTAACTGAGAGTCGGCTTGTCAATGCATTACAGATCAGTCAACTTTGAAAACTTCATTAAAACAAAATGAAAGCATTTCCCCTTAAATGAAATCGACATGCTTCAGGAAGAAATGATGAAAGCTAAAAGTGGGAGCTGTCTCACAATCTCATCGCCCACATACTTTGATGGTAAAGGCGACTCTTGCATGCTGAAACTGTATTGTGGGAATGATTGTTTCTGGAAGACCCCATCTCACAGATGTAATATAGATGTCTTGAATGAATGACTACCCGCTGGTCTATCTCTACACTCATAGCTGTGAATATACAGCACCTGTGGAATAGAGCTCAAACCTTCAGAGCTGTATTAGTGTGTGAGGGAGTTTGGGGTTCAACACGTCATGCCTTTATGGCTGGCTGTATACCAGGCATTCATTTAAAATCATTCACTACTAGAATATTTTAGATAAATATCAAGTATTCTTTTTTATAGTTTTAACCACAGAAATAGCTTTTTAGAGCCTCATAGCTGTGCCTTAGGAGAGGATTTACAATGTTTAGCATGAGTTCTGCACAGAGCAATGTTTACGTTTTCTGTAGCTACTCTTTCCTTCGATGACCTCGCACAGTTAGCATTAAATTCTGCATTCGAGATGGTTCAGAAACACACGCCATGTTTAGGGTCCTGTAAATCAGTGTTTTTCAACCAGTGTGCCACGCCACACCAGTGTGCCGTGGGGGATTGTCAGGTGTGCCGTGGAAATTTTCTTGGTGAAATTGGAGAATTGTTAAGTATTTTTAAAGTGGACATGTTAAGTGTTATTTGAAATAAGAGATATCAAATATGATAAAAACTACATGTTTATTTGATTCATATTAAAGACACTTTGATAAGAATGACTCTAAATTTAATATATGCGACTATAGAGTATCATTTGCTTAAACTTTTGGTTGAAGGTGTGCCTCGTAATTCTTTCAATGAAAACAATGTACCGTGGCTCTAAAAAAGGTTGAAAAACACTGCTGTAAATGATGAAATCACTTCATTCACTGTAGAGCTTCGTTTGATGTCTTGGATTGTTTTTTGATCCAGCCAGAGGATTGAAGGCCTTGCCACAGTTTACATATCAGGTCAGAGATATCAAGTTTGTTCACAACTTTCCCACAGGTGTGCCATTTGCCTTTCGTGCCTTGCCGTCAAACTCTTGTCACATTAAAACTTCAGCAGCTCTGACAGCTGCTCTCCTAAGAGAAGTGTACTAATTAAAATGTATCAATCATTTGTTTAGGGGGCTTTTTTCCCTTCTGTTTTGGATCTGATAGATGTGTCAATAACTAAACGAACAATGAAAGCTTAATGTTAGAAAATAATTTACTTACAGGTCTATAACAACAGGGGAGCACTCAATCAAAACAAGAAAAATGAGTGACTCTGTCCAAGGCTTTATACGTATTCCACTGCCGGAGAATGAACTCACCGGCCATGTGACACATGATTTACACAGGAAAAGGCCTGCGACTCTACTATGATAGATCTAGGCTGAAGTCTGCCTGGGCTCACTCTATGACATATAATCCTTCTCTTTTAAGTTGTAAGATAAAGATAGATAACAAAATGCTGTATTGATTTCGCTGTCTGCACAGTAGCTTGCTTTTTAGCACTGTATATGTGTTGCTCTGACTCTTGACCACACTGATTTGTGCTTCCTCACTTCATACTTTGGTTAATGTTCATTGCATTAGAAAAGTTTGATGTAATGACATCACATGCACTAATAAAACATTAAACTAATACCAATATGTTTAACTTTAGAATGCTGTTGATAGAAAATGGTTAATTTGTGAATCAATTGTGTCACGATTCATGCCACTTTAGATTATAAAGGCTTCCTCAGACTCACGATAATGTGTGCAATTTGTATCCTTGTCCCAGTTAGGAGATGTAATAATAAAAAATAATATAAAAATAATAGATATAATGTTTGGATTTTCTCCTTGCTTTGTTTACATCTCCCTTTGCTCTCCACTCCCCTGTACACTATTTGCCTTATTTGCTCTACATGCATCTTTCTTGCCAGCTCCTAATCAACCTTCATCCTGCCACCTTTTTACCTGGCTTTACATACAGCTCTTTAGCAAGCAGACAGCGCCAGATTATCAAAAGCAATTGGTTGATTAAATTTCCAGCATTGCGTCTTTGTTTGACTGCCTGATAACGATCATGTTTCTGTCAGCAAGATTTCCCTATCTCACCTTGCCCAAATTAGATACCTCACTGGTTCCTACTAACTGGACAACGACCCAGTTTATGCCCCACTACTACTGCATCCTAGCCTTGACCCTGGATCTGTCCCACAGTGATGTCATCCCATGACTGTAAAGTGTTATGTTTGGCTAAAATGTCTGGTCATTACATAGACCTATGTGGACAGTCACATCAGATGTAGACCTACTGAGTTGGCAGGCAACCTGAACCAGGACTAATGTGAGCACTGGTATCTGTTCAACCCTCAGTTGACCATGCATTAACCAGTCACAGGTTTACAGCTCAACACGCCTGAAAACTGTATTGAAATTAAGAGATGGAGATTTGTTTTTTCCCAGAAAGTTTTTTAAATGGTGAAATTATTATCTATGTGGAATAGTAAAGAAAAAAATAAATTAAACTGACCAAGACCCCAACATTAACAGTATTCCCATTTGGTTGAATCTGATAAAAACTGAACGCTTTGTCAGAAAGATATGATGCATGTTCCCTGTCTAGAGCTAAACTGTGTGTAAATCTGGGTCTGGAAAAGTGAGCAGCGGCAGGCTGTCATGTCACATTACCATACAAGATTGTCATTTTGCATTTAATTAGAGTTATATCACACCAAAAGCAAAACAAAAAACTAACATGGCTAGCTGTATTCCAGTGCTAGGCCTCTCAGGCTCTTATGGCTCATTTGACATCATCCTGGAGTCTTTGGGTATTGGTCGGGGAGATATTTTAACTTTTCCTTAGCTTAGGGCCAACAGGCTCTATTTACGGCTGGGTGAAATAGCTTAAATCTGCTGCCGTCAACACTGATTCATGTCAAAGTGAGTGGCAGGTAACCCGGGAGCCGGCAGCCAGACGTTGAGACGGATTACAAGTGAGCAAAACGCCAACAACCTCTGGCCTGCAGTGGGGCAACAGATGGCTGTAGAGGAGGGCAAAAGGTGGAGTCCCCCCCCCCCCTTCCAACTCTCTATCTATCCATCAACCCATCCCCCTCTTGGCCACCATCAACTCACACTGACTGATAGACGAGGGAAAATGAGAGCAATCACTTGTTAAAATAATACAGCTCTGTCAGTCACTGGTCACATGTTGCAGATGCAGCACTCTACTTTGCGGCCGCGTAGTGTTGCCTTTAGAGGGAATGAAATTATCTCAGTTTTTTTGGCAATTTATACACAAATCACTTGATTTCTGCATTGTTCGTCAATCGAAAGGGTCAATGTTCCTCAGTGGGTCCTGTGGGATTTGTACTTCCATTCAAACCCTAGTGGTGAGTTTTTGGGGCCGGTCAGGCTGCAAAGAAAATAATTCAATAATAGGACGGTCTGAACAGCACACAGTCTTGGAAAACAATAGTCTAAAATAAGAGTGGGGCTGCTGCCAGCCAATATTTTTTTCGCTTCAAGAAGAAAGGGTGTGTGTTAGTTGACACTTGACAACAACAGACACAAGAAACCAGAATTCTCCCGATGGTGTCTAAGGGGACCAAATCCAACCCATCCAAATGTAGTTGTTAGTTTACAGGATGTCCTTGCTTGTGCCTGTTCTTGCAGCCCATTCTCTGCCCTTTGTATTTTATTGGGTTCTCTTTCTGTTGTCAGATAATTGTAAAAAACAAGACGATCAAACTGAAATGCATTTTAAATGGGGTACACTTTTTATTGGTCCTAAAGCCTGTCTGTAGTTCTAATTGCTAATTACTATAAATCCTCCAATCTGTTTGTTGCCTGAAAATTAGCATTTCAGAAGTTATAATGGCATGATAACCAATACAGATTTTCTTTTTAACAGCAAAACGCTCAATGACGTTTCACATCCCAACAACAGTTGGGAGTTGCTTTCAGAGTGAAGGAGCTCTAGCTCACCCAAAATGTTGTGCATGAACCTAGATTTTCCATTGTTGATACAGGTTTGGGATGTAACCCCCCCTAAAAAACAGACATATCCTGTTGCCTCAAAAGCTTACAGTTTGGATGGGTTTGCAGTGTTTGCCTTAAAGAAGCACCTTGCATCAGACAGAACAGGTCACTCCAGTCATATGAGTGTCAACCTATTTACTAGCCCACTTATTCCTGTTTATCAATGTTATGGATCTCTATACACCTTCTGACCTCTTTCAAGGAATCATAGAACACAATCTTTTTAGCATTATTGGTGTCATCAGTGTTCCTTTTAAGTGGTGGTATCTCTTTCCTGCAAGAACATTAGCTTGTAAAATGTTGCGTTTATATTTTTAAATCTCTTCTTTTACTTGCCACTTGTAGATTTTTACAATGTCTTTAGATATTAAGGTAATTCATAAGGATAACAAGATGATTGTTGTTTTTTTATGTTTGTAAGGAAAAGTTATTTGGCTTCCAGTTGTTTGGCATATGGAAAAACTTGTCCAGGTTTGAAAGAGACTCATTAAGTCATAATAACATTTTTAGAATAACAATAACATTACTCAATGTTTGCAGTCTAGTCAATATACAGGGATGTAGAATGTGACCTTTGCACCGAAAACACTGTGTAGATACTGACGCCCAGGGTGGGACTCATCACTGTAACCACATTAGTGAAAGGGAAGCAGTAAAGGGTTAGGAGGTCACAGTCATTTCACATATTTATGTGAAACAAGATTACATCAGCTGGACTACCACTGTGATAACGATCGGTGAATCAAGGTAAATTTCCACAGCAGTAAACAACAAGCAGGTAACAACTCCATGAAGCCACAGAGTTTATCCTCAAAGAATGTTTAAGACCCTTTTGTCCCCAAAACACAGGCAGACTGTGATCACAGAAAAGATCAGCTTTATTGTTCTTATTTAAAGTCTCCTGTCCTTGAAGTGAGTTTTGGATTCTGCATTAAAACTTTAGGTGTATTTAAAAACGTCTTAACCTTTAATCATGTATTTATTATCTGTTATCTAATCCCAAAACCAAACAACATTTTGAAGTTCCATCAATCCATCCATTTTCTTGCCTCTTATCCAAAGTCGGGTCGCAGGGGCAGCAAGCCGAGCAGGGAAACCCAGAATTCCCTCTCCCCGGCCACGTCCACCAGCTCCTCCGGGAGGATCCCTCCAGCGCATCTCCTCCCGGTGGGACATGCCCGGAATACCTCACCAGCGAGGCGTCCAGGGGGCATCCTGACCAGGTGCCCGAGCCACCTCAGCTGGCTCCTCTCGATGCGGAGGAGCAGCGGCTCTACTTTGAGCCCCTCCCGGATGACGGAGCTTCTCACACTATCTCTAAGGGAGAGCCCGGCCACCATGGGGAGGAAACTCATTTCCGGCGCTTGTATCCGCGATCTCGTTCTTTCGGTCATGGCCATAGGTGAGGGTGGGAACGTAGATCGACCAGTAAATCGAGAGCTTTGCCTTTTGGCTTAGCTCCCTCTTCACCAAGAAGGACCGGTGCAGCGTCCGCATTACTGCAGACGCCCTACCAATCCGCCTGGCGACCTCCCGCTCCATCCTTCACTGACTCGTGAACAAAACCCCAAGATATTTAAATTCCTCCACCTGGCACAGGACCTCATTCCCGACCCGAAGAGGTCACTCCACCCTTTTCCAGCTGAGGACCATTGTATCAGATTTAGAGGGGCTAATTCGCATCCCGACCGCTTCACACTCTGTTGCAAATCGCTCCAGATTTGGAGCGATTTGCAACAGAGATCCTGGCCCGATGAACCCAACTGAACCGCATCATCTGCAAAAAGCATTTTGAAGTTTAGAAAACAAAAACAAAAACTACTTCTAAAAGTAATTAATGAACTGAATATAAAAAGTGAAGAGAGTCCAAAATATTATTCGTATCTCAACTGTTAAACAACATGCTCACTGAGAGAAGCTGCAAAATACATCGTGTGACGTATTTTTGTAAATACAAACTTATGAAAGGGCAAAATAAATATATGTTTGATGGGTCAATTCATTTTAGTTTTCTTCTCATTGCAACTAAATTGGAGTTAAATTTTTTTGAATTTGCTTAATAGTTGACTTGTAGCTCTGCAGATCATAGTTTGAAGGCCAGATTGAGTCGACCTTAAAAGTGAACTGCTTTTCAGAGGTCTCGGGTTTAAGCTTAAGGTGAGAAGGCAGAGATCCTGTGATAGGAAGCCGAAACATGAACGTTGCTGCAGTAAACACATTTAAATTCTGCTCAAAAACTAAATCTGATAGTGGTGGTTCTTCATACAAGGTTTGATTAAGTCTGTCGTTTATTTCTTTTCTTTTTTGTAGCTGTTATCTGCTGTACAAGCAAAGCAGTTGTGTTGATATTTAGTGGTTTTGGACGGTTTATTGTTCATAAATGTTTAGCTATAGTCTAAACACACAAGCGTCAAAAGGAGATCAGAAAAATCCAATCCTTTCAGGTCCACACTTTTAGTCTTTTTAAATTCTTATAGTGATTAACATGAAATCTAAAATAACAAAAACCTGTAACCTAAGTCATTTCATTAGACTTTAGTGATCTAGCTCTTGTTAAAGTGATTTTTCTTATTTTAAAAATGTATTTGCTCTTTGTTAAATCAAATAAATCAAGGAATCGATAATTAGAGAGAACTGAAATTAGCTGAAGAGAAAAAATTTAAACACTTAAAAATGAACTACTGTTTATTATTTTGAGGGATTCAGTGTTTTACCCACCAATTAATCTTTTCTTATCTTGTTTTTCGAAGTTGTATTCGTGTTATTTTGGTTTTTTGTTTGTTTGATTTTTTTTTTACATCGCACTTGCATCTCTCTCTGCAAAATGATTAAGTAAGAGGGACTCACTGAGTCAGATATGAATATCAACTCTGATCCTATCACAAGATCCAATATGATCAAACATGTTTCCAAATATAACACTTATTTGCAGCTCATTTATGGATTACCCAAAGCCCAGGCCCGTTAAATGAGCTGCACGTGTTTGCAATATCAGAACAAAGCGCTCTTAAAAATGAAAAGTGTCACCCGTGTCTCTGGTGCCTGGCCATTTCGCCTTTTTTCAGAGATGCTCAAGAAGCACAGGCAGTCAGTCGGCAAGAGTTAAAGCAGCGTCCATGATTGTGCTGACGTCTGCAAAGGGGCCGGGTTAGAGATTAAGCCCCAATAAAAATGTGTGATTTGTTGCTTTCATATTTGGAAGATGTCAGCTTCAATTTTAGCTAGCACACTGCCTGGAGGAAAGCTGGGTGACAAACATGAAGGATGCACTGATGAACTGCTGGCAATCAAGTGTTAGTTCTCTCATCCACGATACCACGGCGGGTAAAAGCCAGCACACAATGCTAAGCAGTGGTTTGGCATCAATTTATTAGAATTTCATGCAATAAATCAGTAAAAAAAAAGTTAGGAAATTGGATTCAGTCATTTTTTGTTCATTTATTTTGCTGCAAATAAAATGCAATTTCTTTTCTTTTGCCACTGGCTCCTTTTATAGGGAAACAGAAGCACTTTGATATTGTTTTCCACATTTTAATTCTGGATTATAAATTGTTACAGTCCCTCAGTTTAGCATTTATATGCAGCATGCAGGCATGTTTTGCCCTTTATATGACATTTGGATGCGTATCATGGTTTTAAGAAATTTTGAAAGTGTGTATATCAGCAGGAAACCCTAAAACTCATAAAAGTGTGATTCACACATAAACTACAATCAGATTTCCATCGTTTTCCCTATTTTCTAAACTAAAATGATAATACCATATGGTAGCTTATGGAAATCTCTTTTTTGTAATCACAGACCAAGTTGTTTTCTTGAAATCGGAAATGTGCTGAATGGATGCACGACACCGTATTTTGGAAAGTCTATCTAATAAGTACTTTTGCCTCACAGATTATCTGTCAAGGACACGTGCAGGTAAGCAGGTGAAGAGCCTAGATTTTCTCTCATCCACGGTAAGCACTGTTTCTGTTGCAAAACACTTTTTGCTCCATACTTACAAAACAGTAGGGATCTTGGATGTATGGAAAAACAACATACCTAAGGGAAGAAACTCAACCGGCTACATTGTTAGCTTGAACAGTGAACCCACTGTGACAACCACAGCTGTTACCTGTAATCTTTATTACACAGGAATATTGTTTTTTCAAACATGTGTTTTAAAGCTGCTATTTATGGTAACTATATGATGATTTTTTTCACTTAAGCTTTGAGATTTTATGTAATGTAAACCGTGCTACAAATAACATGTATTGTTATTATTATTACAGCTAATGAAAACACATCATTTAAGATTAAAATCCCACATCAGGCTAATACAACACCTTTTAAAATAGAAATGTGGGCCTTCTTGTTATTTTTAAAGGATCCTTTTGAATCTAACAAACAAGCCTCATCCGAAAGCGCGTACTTATTTGTTGAATGTTACTGCATATTTCACCTGCTTGTAACTTTTAGTTTTTTTTCCCAGTTATTACACTGACCTCAAGTTCAGTTTATTGTAAAATTGTTGAAAATGGTTTATGTCTAAAAGCGATTGTCCTGAACGAGTCTGTGAAAAAAGACGATAGTGAATTTTATTTAATCAAAAAATCCCAGTGACAGTTGACGTATGCAGATTGAAGTAAATAAAAAATGAATCTCTCAAAGTGATCCTACAGTATGTAAACCCATGTTAATAAACTTCAGCTTTGGCATTTTTTTTTCTCTGTGTCTGATCCAAATGATTAAGAGTGTTTGTCTGCAGGTGCAGTACTTTAACTTCCCTTCCAACCATCAGATGAGTAACGTTAGCTTGAAGTGACTTTGCAGGACCAAACAACGTGTTGAAACAGACTTATGGAGCTCCAGCGACTCTACAAACGTCTCTGACTACTATTCTGAAAGCAACCTTATGAAACGTAACTATACCCATGCAAAATGGACAACAATCACGGTGGCTTTTGTTTTTAAACAGAAAGGGTTAAGAAAACTACTCAGAACCAGAGCAACGATTACTTAGTCTACTTGAATCTACCTATGAGAAGTTTAATGTTTTTAATGATGTTCATAGTGAAAAGCAGCTTAATAAAATGTGCACTGGGCCAATGACAAAGCTTTTTATAAACTCCTCAATAAAATGCTGCAATTCTCCTGGATTACCCCTCTTCCCTGGATAAATAAGCTTTTGCTTTATGAACTCAAATTTGACCTGAGAATTTTGCTGTTACACTCTTCAGCCTCTGTGGGCATTGTTATTTGTAATATTTGCTGTTTTTTCCTTTACGGTTTTCAATATTTTTGCTCAAATAAATGGATATTCTAGAGAGATACAAGCCTGAAGACAATAGAATAATACAATTTGTAAAAATCTATTATATAAGTGAAGTATTTATTGGTTGTTTCATTTTACTGGACTACCATATATGTTACTAATAGACCTTCAGAAATGCAGTGACAAAAAAATACATACATAAATCTATACTTGTGGTTAAAATGATTTAAATGTTTATGGCATTCAAAATCCCAATAAAAAAATAAATAAATGAACCAAAAAATAAAAGAGCTGTTAATTAAAATGCAGCCCTGCAGAATCTGGCTCACTGGCAATAACTCGAAATTTATAATATTAACCAACCAATAAACCCTGTTCAATCTGAGGAGATAGTGAGCATCTATAATTATGAAACAATCATTACATGAGAAGAGCAAAAAGGCCAGAAAAAAAGAGAGGAGAAATAATTAAAAAGCCAATCAGGCGAAGGGTTTGAGTCATCTGAACATGATCGGGAGCAAGGACAGACGGATGGATGTACTGTTTAAGATTCTGGAAGTTTGGAAATATCTTATGCATTATAACTGAAGCCCCACCCCTGTTTCCCCTAGTTTAATCCTTTTTGCAAGTGCTTCATCAACCTTCAGCTTTTCTGACAGGACAGAAGTTTCAGCATGTATGATTAATAAGATACAAATGTGCAACTGATATTTGATAAATGACTTGGGTTTCATATTCATGATGTACAATGAATATGCAGCAACAGGGGCTTAGGCCTACTTGATTGATCAAATGTATTCCATTCATCACTTACTTTGGCCTAATTAGCATATTTGGAGCAACACTATTAACATGGGAGGACTATGGGCTATTTTGTAGATATGATGTATGTAAAAGAGCAGACATACATGCAAAACTCTTTGTCTTGTGGCGCTCATGTTTCCAGCTGGGAGAATACATTATCAAGCAGATTTGTACGCTTTCTTATTAACCAACGCAGTATTAAAATGTATGGTTTTCCGCTGTATTTGTTCAGCCACATTTGTGACTAAAAATGATGTCACTCTATCTTCGGTGGTTCAATTTAGGACAATAAAATGTTAGATAACTACTTTGTGAACAGGAACAGAGAGATTTAATGCACTTTCTGGGATATTTCTCAGAGGGACGTAATAACCTAGGGACTTTAGGGAGAATAAATGGGAGAAAGGGGAGTTAGGATGTGGGTCATTATAGCCATAAGTTCTAAAGCCCTTCATTAAACACATGAGCTAGTCATTACCCTGCTGCAGCGTGATGAACATTTTGAACTCGTCTCATGCCCCACCTCTGGTTTACATTCCAGATGATGCAGTCAATCCATGCCTCTCTGGCACAGGGTAAAGCCAAGTCAGGCTCGGCGTAAATGTTTCCCTGCGTATCCGAGCAGACAAATCCTGATGCATGTTTGACCTATTACAGCATATCAGCATCAGCCGGATGCATGCTAGTGCGTGCGCGGAGCGTACACTTTATCATTATTTGATAGTATTTTTAATGACAGACTGACAAAGGATTTGGAGATGGGAGCTACCGTCGGTTTTCGTGAGGGTGGGTTTTACTCAGTCTGCAGAGCCGCTGCAAAAACCCACGTGACTAATGGTTTTGAAAAGTAACTTTAATGGAAACAGATCTTTTTTTTTAGCCATGCTATGAAAGTTTTTAAAGTAAGACCTCAGGATTATCAACATAAAACAGCCACACATAGTAAACGCTACACACAGTAGATTTCATTTTCCGTTATATTTTTCAAAGTCATTTGTCTACAGAAAACTAAAAACAGCAAATTTGAGATTGATAAAAAATATGTATATATATATAAGTTTACTTTATACAATTAAATAATTAACTAGAAAAAAATGTATGCCATAAACTACTTCTTAAAATGTTAGAATCACTTGGAATGTAAACATTAAATATTAGAGCTCTTGTGGTTCAAGCTAGAGTGTGACTTACTCACACATATATATATATATATATATATATATATATATATATATATAAATTCCTCAATTCTGTATCTATGACAACATACTCCATACATACAACTATAAAGCGGTTTAGTGAGAGAAAGTAAACATTTGTAGTTCCTAATGTATATATACATTTAAAACTCTATGTGCATTTCCTTTCCTTTCTTTTAATTACTCAATGCATGGCTTCTTTATTATAGACATGACGAGGTTATAATAATTTCTGGTTTCCAGTTTACGCTATTAATCATGGTTATGCGATCTCTCAGACTAATGTCAAGTACCAAAATTAGCCAAATAGCACTTCTCGTTGTACCGCTGTGATACATTCAGCTTTTTCAATTAACAGACAGCGATAGACTGTTTACTGTTGGTCACTAAGTGATAAGTACAAAGTTATTTCTGAAGATGTTAACAATAGACCTCAATGAACAGTTGCAACAAGTCACCACAGTACAGCTGTGTGTTGTAAAAATTTATTTCATGAGTTTATTACTTAGTATTAGCAATGAAATCCAAGGTTTTACTCCATTTGATATATTTAGGATCTGCTCAAATAAATGTGTTTACATAGCACCAATTTACACCTGACAAACCATTTTGTGCATCCCACATCAATGTAAATGCCAAAAAATTACTTACATTTAAATTTAAAGAAAACAGCATTGCGTGCAGATTAAATAGGGACACCAGGTTTTTCTTTTGACTATGTCCAGGTAATATGAATATTTTAGCACAAACCCATCAGGCATGATTTAGCTTCAATTGGATGAATAATCATGTAGAATACAAAAAGTTCCCAGAAGGAGCAATGGCAAGGAATGCAATACTGTAGAGTAGTAGAAGAGAATAGTAGTTGGGTTCACTGGGTTAAATTAGATATACTGATTAAAGTACAAACAAAACATTTATAATTTCAAATAGTACCACTTCGTTAAGGCAAAGTTAAGTTAACGGGCTGAAATTATTATTATTATTATTATTATTATTACTATTATTATTATTACTTTACAAGTTTGCCAAAATTCTGAATTGAAGTAGAACATACCACTAATGCAGTGTTTGTTCAAGCTGTCTCAATTACATAGTAATCAAATGACATATAGTACTCTATAAAAGAAGTACAGTGGTTTGGGAGTAGGAGAAAATAAAATAAAGCAAATAAAATGAACATAACTCAAAACACAACTGCTTATGTTTTTATTGACATGTATAAATATGCACACTGAATAACCTCTTGGCACTACAGTAAAAGCTAATGTCGAGACACAGCCAATGAGCACCAAGGAAAATAAATAAGGATCTTTTTCACTGGAAAAGCTGCAGAAAAGTGAATACTGAACTACAAATAGACGTGGTTTCACTGTGGTGATAAATATAGCAGGGAAATATAAGGGCAATTTGAAATTAGATAAAAATCTAAAGACATTTAATCCGAAGATGTTAAATATGTCTATTTTTTATTTGGGTTTCTCTGACTGGTAATTGGCTTGTCAAAAAAAAAGAAGATCTTGTTTTTAATTTATTAGATAGTTTTAAGATGTTTGGGGTAAATGAAAATAAAGTAAATTTAAGCATAACTGTTGTGAAACCTTGTATGTAAAATCGATTTTCTTCAAAGCTGTTCAACCAGATTGCTAATAACAGATGCAGCTATTCAGCAGAGGAAAGCCTTAAAATACTTATATTTGATGCACTTCTGTGACGTGAACCTTGCATGTATTAGACATGTTGACAGCTTTTTGGAAATCTGAGGCTAAAGGTGAGGATCTAGATTCCACAAGGAATACACACAGGAACTGAGATTTCCCCAGCTAATGCTTACAACCTTAATTGCCAATACAGGTTGTCAAAATAGTAAAAAGGAAAATGTCACCTCTATGATCATGTTGTCTGTATTTAAAAATAAGAGCAGAAAAAAAATAAAATTCTTATACATTAAACAGCTTTTAGAAACAATTTTGCCTTTATCTTTGATTAAAAAAATAAATAATAGAAGACAAAAGAAGACAACACAGAGGTTTAGTTATGCATTTATGTTACGACTTTATGTGACTTGCTAGAATATGTACGTGTTCATTAAAGCATTTATGTTTTTCTAGCTTTCTGTGTCAGGATCTTAATACAATTGACCGATCCTGCAAATAGATTCGTTTTTCCTGGCTTCCTCTGAACTGCGTATGTCTGTTATCGATGGCAATCAGTTTGTATTTGGGCCTTTGTGCGCCCACAGGAGGCTGACTGTGCTTTGTAATTAGCCGTGACATGCTTTATAAATGGTGCAATTAACAGCGTTTATATCCAAACATCCTAAATCAATTAATATAAAGCACACTGAGAATTATGAGCCCATTTCACTTGGTTTCATGCAATCTTTAATCTGAAGTATTTGTTTAAAAGATTGAAAAGGAATGTGTTTATTCGAGAGGCAGATCCAACCACTAGAAACACTTACTTGATTAAATTCATTTAAAAATATGTTGCTTTACACCATTACACTGTCTTGTGGGCTTACACGATACATAATTTCACACGATTCGTATCACAATGTAAATTTGAAAAAATAAAATAAAATTTTCAGATCATTCAATGGGGAATAGGTTTTTTCTTATTTTGTAATAAAATCGAGCTAAAAAAAACTAATTTTTCATATTTTTGTGCATTCTATTTGCAGGGTTCCTGGTGTATTAAAAAAAACCAGCTAAATAAATTGACAATAACAGTCACAGTTGTGATCTTTTTCTCAGCCAGGCATTCGGCTGCAGCTTAAGAACAATGCCTTTTTCAATTTAAAATAAGTTCCCCCTCTAAAACATAATGGCCCTACAGACAAATCAGAGATCCATCGGCAAGGAAAGGAACTAAATAATTTATGGCTTTAATCTGCTCACTGAGGTGTGTGGTCTTTGACAGTAATTATAAATGCAGAGAGAAATTATAGCTGAACACTTTAACTGCATTAGGAGTCATCTGATGAACAACGTGATTGCCTCCTCATTTCCAACAATAGGGGGCAAGTCGGTGTCACAGCATTCAAATCACCACAGAGCCCATGTGCTTTTCCCCATTTACCATCAAATGTCAGTCGCGTGTTATAAAACAGAGATTTGATGGGTGGAGGTAATTGAGGACTTGATTGCTTGAAAAGAGATGAATTGCATAAAATGTTTATGAATTTAGGAGGCAATTATTTTTAATAGCTTAGAAATAATAGAGCTGGAGGAAATATGTTTAATTGTTATGATAGTATCTTGCAGCAGCCACGGCTGCAGTGTTCACAGGAAAGCAATAAAGTCTGACAGGAGGATACATCATTCAAGTGTATCTAAAAGTCATAAGGTGAAGATGGGATAGTCGTGTGCTGTAAAGGATCATGATCTTAGTTCCTATACACTGTTAGTTTTCTGTGGATGTAAAAACAGGAGAGAGATATTGGGAGCTAAAGAAGGAGTGTAAATAAAGTTTCAGGTTATTACTTTTATTTAGGGATGCATTGAACAATTAGTCTGTGATTGGAACAATTTGACTGTTTAGGATATTTTTACTTCCTTGATTGTAAAAAAAAACTGATTGAGCTTATTCAACACCTTTTTGTTTAGAATTGTGTGTTCATATTTGGTTTAAAAATGGCTCATTTGAGTTATTTTCCTTTTCATAAGGAAAATGCAGATGATGACTTGTGAAAAGGGTTTCTGTGTATAAGCTAATGCTTCAGGCTTTGTAATTTTTCTGAAATGTAATCGTCTGAATTTTGAGACTCTTTATATTTGTCTCCATTAGTTTAAAGAAAATACCTTTGTTGCATTTTTTTTCTTTTTTTTTTTTCAGTAAAAGTAATGTATGTTTGTCATAGTATTAAAAATTAAGACCCTGTTGTAGACCTCGCTACTGATGGTGATGCTAGTCTGAACACAAGGCCAGCATCACTATCAGCTAAATCTCAATATTTTACCATAAAAAAAAAAGTGAATTCCCCAGAGGAAATAAAAAAAATTCTCAAAAAATGAGAATTAATGTTCTATTCTGTCAAAGCAGAGTTATGGATATCCCAGGTTGGCATTGTTTTACCACTTGTTCCTTCCACTCAGCTTTCAATTGATTTATTTGAACAGCAATAACCTTTCTTCACTTGTCCTTCTTCAGTGTCTGGTACTGTATCAGTGTGTGAGTAAAGAGTCTATACTATAAAGTTCAGTCCAAAAGTATTCATACCCCTGGCAAGTTTAGATTTAAAATGATTTAAAATTTCATAAAACCAAAAAATTTTTTATCCTTTTTTTGATAAGAAATACAAATTTGAAGCTTAAAAAAAAGGAACTTATTTATTTCCATCACAGTAATCAAACCTCTCTCATAATAATAGATTTGCATTTTGCATCTTTCCGCTCCATTTTGACCATTTTCCTTGGTGATGACTTCCTCATCAACGACGCTAAAACCCCGGAGCTGATGGTAGATTTCCTGAAGCACAGAGAGTTACCACACTGACACCGGACAGCTTTAAGGGAAGGGACATTGAGATGGTGGACGTTTTTACAGGTACCTGGATTTTCACCTGAACAACAAACTGGACTCAAGACACTGATGCTATTTACAGGCAGTGTAAGAGCGAACTTTATCTGCTGAGGTCATTTACACTGCAGGGGGCACTCCATAAGAGTTTGTGACTCTGTGGTAGCATCAACTACCTTCTAAAGTAGTATATGTTGCAGCAGCAGCTTATCTGCAGCCAAGAGTAAGCGGACACACAGGCTCATCATCGCCTCTGTGCTAGGATTCCCCCTTGGACACAGTGGAGGTAGTGAGAGAAAAACAATGGCCAAAATAATATCACTGTTGGGCAATATCTCGCACCCCATGAAACTTTTGACGAACTGGAGAGCTCCTTTACTGACGGACTGCTAAATCCTGAATGCACACAAACGTTTTACAGAAGATCCTTCCTACCAGCAGCTTTAAGACTTATCACAGCTCCCGACAAACTGAATAAAGGTTTATATGCCTGCTGATAATTTCCCTTGCATCTATGTTGATCTTTCACCCATACTGTCCAGTATCTTTTTCTTTATTCTGTTTTATTTTCCATATAGTTTACATTAATATCTCTGTGGGAACCCATTTCTTTAGATTGGCAGTGACTGGCGCTGTTATAAAATAATTGACACTGTTGTGGAACAACACATGGTGATTCTGTTCTATTCTTCTACGCCTTTAAGGTTGGAAGGCCTGCTGGCCATCACCCTAATTTTTAGATCCCACACATTTCACATAAAATTCAATTAGACTTCCTCAGAACTTTGAAATAATAAATGTAAGTTCGGAAGCATGTTTAATAAAAAACAAAAGAAGACTGAATGTGGCAGAGAAATTTATAATGTTAGGCTTTAATGTATAACTTAAATTTTTTAAACTGAAATCAGCTACCATTTCTATAAAATTGAGTTTGTTATTTAAAGAAAAAAGAAAGGGGGGGGGGGGTGATTTTCTTACAGTAACCACTAGGCAAATGTAGTGAACAGTGATTTTTCGGCACTTTGGCACATATATTTTAATCCACTGATTAAATATTTACAGTCATCTGCAAAGTATGTAAAAAAACAACAACATCCAACACACAAACCACAAATACGAACCATTATCAAATGTTAACTCTTTATTTGAATCAGTAAAAAAGGTGCAGGTAATCACAGGTGTCATGTTGCTCCTGTTGCATGAAACTGACTTTTTTTCTATGGTTTCCTAAAATATATGTACATGTGAAATGGTCTTTCATTCAAACGGGCTAATCATTTTAGAGAAATGTACATAATCTGTGTCTAAACTGGTGATTAAACATTTATTAAAGTGCTTTTTGTCTTCTTGTATCATTGCAACACAAAACATCCTTACATAGCGATATACTGTACAGTTCTGCATGTGTGTGATTATGTCTCAGGCTACCTGCTTCAAAAGCCTGCCCATCTTTGCAGGTGTACCGTGTCACATATGTTGTACAAGTAGTTCAATTAGCTCATTATTATTATTATTATTATTTTTTTTTTACTTTAAAATACAATTGAAACTTGACATATACAAATAAATAGTAGTCATAGCCAGGGCGATTGCATGCAAACATCAGCAATTATGTTTCTTCAAGCAGTAATACATTTCATTACTGGTGGTGCGTTTGAGCTGGGTGCAAACGTATCTCTTAGTGTTTCCTCACAAAATCGCTAACCGGTGTGCCTCTGCTGAACTCCAGGAGTTTTCTCTGAAAGTCATGATGATGCACACTATACAACGCTAATTAAAAAATGGTTGAAATATCTGACCCGTGTAATAAAATGAAAAAAGGAAGAAAAGGATAAAAGTTAGAATTCCCATATAAAACATTACTACTTGTCCATTTCCACATATTGTGAATGGTTGTCAGGGGACTTGCTGTGAGTTTTACTCAAGTGGAGCTTCACTGCGTGATTGCTCGCAAATGTCCGACAGCAGAGCTTACATTTAAACTTTGAGTCAATGTCCTCCTCTGAAAGCAAAGAGTCAGTGGCTCTGACGCTGAGGGCCTTCAGCATTTTTGACTCCTCTACCTTCGTATGGTGCTCTACTGGCATTTTGCACATGTCTTTAATTTGGAAACCCAGATGGGATTCTAGATGGGAAATAAATGTGGTTGGTGACCTATACTGAGAAGCACAGTCATTACAGTAGAAGAGCGGATGCCCTGTGTCCATATTCTTTAAGAATTTGGTTCCTCCTGTTTTCCTCAGCTGATACTTTACATTCGCTAGCCAGTGGCTGATAGTGGTCATCGACAACCCCGTGAACTTGGAGATGTGCATCCGTTCCTGAGGGCCAAGATCTGAGAGCAAATACTTTCCCTCAGACGTCTGAAAGAGGCTGGAGGCAAACTGAGCTTGCAGGATGAGAAGATGGCGCGGGTTCCAGTTCGACTGCCTGCCCTTGCGTTTGTGGACGGAGTACACCTCAGCAGACACATCCTCAAACCGCCGGACATCTGATTCCAATTTCATACTTGGAATCCTTGATGGTAAGGATGGCTTTGGTGTTGTTGCTTTTGGAAGAACCTTAACCATGTCAGCGATATCAGACAGAGCATATTTCTGTGGCATTGGTGTGGAGGGTCCTAGCAACAAGGTGTTTGCCTTCCTGTGCTTAGATTTAGTCAGATCTATTGGTTGGTCATCATTAACCATGAGGAAACTCTTATAAGTTCTGTTTCTTATAGAACTTCCAAGCATTAAAGGCGGCTTTTCGCTGCCACGATTAAACTCAGCAAAAATTGACTGAGCATGTGCAGATAGTTTATCTGCTCTTGAGTTATTGGGCTTATTTGCTTTGCCCAGATGATTGTTCAGAACTGACTGTAGCGCGCTAAGAGGGTTTATGCCAAGCATATCTGGAGTGTCACTGAGAGGCTCTGATGTAGCGCTGCGGCCGTTGCTGGCAGCGGGGCTCGGCGTCTTGCCTCTGTCAGAGAAATCTGGGCTCAACTTCCCTTTGATCGCATCACTTCCTTCATTCATGCAGTCTGCATCGAGCTTTGAAGAGGAAGAGGAATCATCCTGACAATCGCTGTCGTCATTTTCCAGCAGATCAAACTTAATATTCTGACTTTCTTTACCATCGCTTATGCCAACCTTTTCTTTTTTGATGTCCATGTTTTGATGCAGTCCCTGGGGAAGCTCAACTCCTAAAGCACTGGGGTACAGCTTCCCCTTTGGGGCAATTGACCTCAGCTTGTGGTTAAATGTCTGCTTTAGCTGCGCAGGGGGAGATGCAGAGAGGGGGGTGTTTTTGATGATGCCAGAGAGCTGATAGGCAGCATGAATGCTGGGGTAGGCACTCCAGCTTGGGGTCCCTGTTTGAGCCTTATTGATAGCAGAGGCCACTGTATTAGCTAAGGATTTTAGAATGTCCCCTCCACCACCTGACTCTTGTTCGAGGTCTTCCTCTCGAAGATAAGGGTACTTAAAAACTCCATCGCTCTCTTTTTGATCCTCACTCTCCTGCTTTTCATCTTTCGTTTCAGTTTCGTCTGTTTTGTCTGATGTTCCTTCTCCCTGGCCATCCTTTTCACTGCTCCTAGGGGAGAGATTTTTTGGTGACACCTTTTCTCCTTCGGCATCACTGACTGCAGGCTCGGCTACGCCCTGGATCTTCTCCACGGCCAGGGGGTCAAGTGCTAGCTGTTTGCCCTTTTTAGATGCAGAGTTTGTGACTTTGATGAAGTGCCCAGTAACCATCATGTGCGTAGTGAGCTGCTGAAGTGTGTCATGAGAACTTCCACACTCCATACATTTGAGAATTTGAGACTTACAGGTCTCAAACTGCCAGGTATAGCTTGCCCCATTCTGATATCCATAGCGATTGTTGTTGGCATTTGAAAGGATGGCGGTTCGCTGGGCCTCAGAGTAGCCTGATGCACCAGTAGTCGAATCTGGAGAGCAGGGTCTTGTTGTTTCAAACACCCGTTTCCTTGCTGGTGACAGCAGTTTGGGTGTAATTACAGGGATTGGCTCTTTTAAAGGCACTTTTTGGTAATGCTTGGTTTTAATCATATGCACACTTAGATCCTGCAGTGAGTCAAAGGAATCACCGCAAAACATGCATTTTAAAACTTTCTGTGCATCCTCTTTGCCTTCCATGTTTTGCAAATTTCGCTTCCGAGATTTAGAGGATGAAGCGGAAGAGTTGCTCTGCTTGCTGTGGTTGTTGTCTTGATAGTGCCCAGTCTTGTTCATGTGGATGGTCAGCTCCACTACTGTGTCATAGGCGGCACTGCAGTCCTTACAGCGGAAGCGGCTGGCTCCAGTGAACACTGAGCCACACGGTTTGGTGGTTTGCCTATAAAGGTGGACAGAACTGAACAGGTTGGGCTTGGATGTGGGTTTCGGAGAGAGGGTCTGCTGCAGGGTCTTTGAGAGCGCATCCTGGTGCCAGTCAAACTCATTCTTGCTGCTCCCATTAGTGCTATCACAATTGGCTTTGCTAGTATTTTTGCCCACTTTTAAGTCTACACCGATTCCTGTCCAATAGGAATCTGAGAGAAAGTTTGCATAGGCTGCCCTCATTTTCTCCAAGCTGCTACCCGACTCCTCTTTATGTTTTGAACTGTGACTTTCTTCATCTCTCTGGCTCTCTGAGGGTGAGGAAGTTTTAAAATCGGAGAGTCTGTCACTGCTGTCACTGAGGCGAGACTCCAGCTCCATCTCTTGGTTGGAAAGGACACTAATGGGGGAGTTCTGGTTGCTGTAGGTGTTGATGCTCTTGCTGTCCAACTCTCTGTCCTCACTTGCCTTTGGGCTGGTTTTCTCTGAGCACTCTTCTTCTGTTGGAGTTTCAACCTCTCCATCCTCTTCTGGAATAGAATCCTGAAGAGTAGCATCTTCGTCTGGTTCATAAACTAAAAAAAAGAAATAGACAAAGAAAATATTCATTAAAATACAATGTTTAGATCCCTACATCTAATTAATGCTTTAATATTTTAATGTGTGTAACAGAGATCTTACAACTTTAGACACCTCTGTTTACAGTGTAAATATCATTAACCTGCTGAAAGGCCCAGAGGCAAAAAACATTTTTAGTTTTCATAAATAGACCTAGAGGTTTGTTTAAAGTGCATGGAGTCCATGAGGCTGTGGTATGTAAATAGGTTGAGTAAGATTAAAAGACCATTACAAAATAGTGGTCATTACATCCTTTTTTTATAGTTTCATCTTTTTGTGACAAATAGCTCATATCTTTATCAGTATTATCTTACTCCTTACATTACAGACTCTTTACATAAAGAGTCATACATAATACTGATCTGTTTTGAAAATGCTTAGGTCGATGCACTGGATAAAATTGTTAGATATATGATTGTTTTTTTACTAAAACATGTACTGAAATAATATATTTTTAGTGTAAAATTCTGGTGCTTTTCTTCTAGGTTTTTTACACATCATTATCAGTGGTGTCACTTTAGAGGTCACTGTACATATAAATATTCTAAATAACCTTTCAAGACATCATACCGTTAGATGCTTTTTGCTTTGGGAAGCTAGGGGAGCTTAGCTTAACATAATGCGTTTACTAACAGACTGCTGCTGCTATAACAGCACCATTTGATTCACGACCCGCCATTGACTTAATGCTGTGTCCAAGGGTTTCCTGGCCTGAAGTTGAGACGTTTACAACAATCACTGGCTACTGAGTGACAAAAGGAAATTGATTCTTCTGGCGCCTGTTAAGTGTTATTGCAAATGACCTATTCGGCTGTGATTATGGATGCCTCAAAACTCCAATGGAAATGTGAGCCTTCTGTTCTAGGAAACATCTCATCCTCCCTGTAGCTACTTTTGAGGAATGGATTTACATGAGCCGAGATACTCTAATGATCTGCATCAGGCCAAAAATAACCTAATAGTCCTGCACGAACAAAAGGAGAAAACAGTAGCTTATATGCCGCTACAGATGCAAGATGTTAATAATTGGTGAAAATTTAAATTTGTCGTTGATGCGCAAAAGCTTGTTGAGAAGCTGATTCAGTTATCAGAGTGTATTGCACTAAATTCCCACAGATAACTGGCAATCTGTCATGTCATTATTTCTTTTCCCTGACAGTCTCATAAAAAGCAATTACTTCTTTCATTATTCATATGTTTGTTCCACTAACTCTTAGAGCACAAACATTACTGCTTCAATTAACAGATAATTAAACAACAGAATTTCTAATTGACACATTTCCCATCATCCAATTAATGGAGGCTCTGACTCAGCGCCGCAGGAATTTCCTACAGCTGCAGCGTCGGCTTTATATGGATTAAACCAACCTTTTTCTTGCATTAAACGTTTAGATAATTTGAAATTTAGCCACTGATGACCCATGTCGATAATATCCCTACTACAACAAGGTAACGCAGCTCTGTGAAAATGTATGTAACCCCTTATAGATTTTACTTCCTTTTTTTTCTTTTTTCCACACTTAAATATTTCAGATCAGTAAATTAATTTAAACACCCGACAAACAAAAACTTACTAAAGGCAGACCAAACAGGGCAAAGAAGCAATTATTTCATTTATTAAAAAGAAAAGTCTATTCAAAGCAACCTGTCCTCATCTAAAAAAACAACAGCACCTCATGCCTAATAGGACTAACAGTTTGCAATATCTGGCAATGAGTCTTTTACATCACTGTGGAAGAATGGGTTGCCTGGCTGTTCAAACCCCCACTCCATCTGTCTAAGTCAATGTGTCCTCAGGCAAGACACCCGCCTTGCCTGCTGGTGGTGGTCAGAGGGCTTGGCGACATCCGATCGCACGGCACCCTAGGGCCCTTGGGCAGCTGCAATGTAGCTTATCATTGGGTTAATGTGTAAGTATAGGTGAATGAATAATTGTATTATAAAGCAATATACAAACACAGGCCTTTTCCCTTATGCTGTGGTTTTGTCTCAGAGGTCGATATCTTCACACTGTCATCAAAGATTTTATGAAAGTTGTTCAACGTTTTATGTTTTCCAATGACTTAGATTTAGTCTTCACAAACTTTTGTTTTGGGCATGATTTGTTGGTCTTTAAAATGTTTTAGCTTAGCTTCAAGTTATTAGACAAGTGCTATTTAAATGATTTCTTGATTCAACCGGTTTGAAAGTATTGACGGTTTGCCGTGGGACAATGACGTTTAGATAATCACAGTAAATTCATGATAAAAGCGGCAATTTCTTTTCGAACATAGACCCTCGCAGGTTCTGACAAGAATCAGATCAGAATGACATCATCCAATCGTAAGGGTTGTCTTACTTCTGTTTGAAATACTTTCCACCTCACAGCCATGAGGGGAAAATGGGCCTTTTAGGAGAGGCATGGCTGATGTGCTGCACGTTAAATATGAATAGGACATAACAGCCCTGTCCAGGCACTTATGCATTTCATGTGGTTAATATTTCTCTGCTGAATAGAAGACTGTCCACGAAGGGGATGGCTGCAGCCAAGCACTCAGGCGTCCCACACCGTGCAGCCCATAGAATGTCTTCATCATTCTCTGAAAATAAGACTTTTTTCCCCCCCTGTATCAATATTTCACAAGTGCCTCAAGAGAAACCCTGGAGATGAACTGGTTGCCGGCTAATGGATGAAGATGGAGATGGGATTCGGACTTTCAAAACAAACATGGGCCAACTGAGGCCCGGTGAACAAGCGCGTGTACGCACACGCCCACACACGCACGCATGCATGTACAAACACACACGGTCATAAGCGTAGATCCGCTGTGACCTTGCTCAACTGCACAGGCTTGTTTTGATTGGCTGGATGAGATCGGGGATGGGGCCTGAAACACCCATGACGCAAAGGGAGAGAGTTGTCAAGAGCACAGAGGTATGTTTTATTTATAATCTTATATATAGTATTCACAGTGAAGAAGAACAGAAATGGCTGTGACAACCTCCAGGTTGATGTCCTCCCTCTTCAAAAGTTAGTCCTAAAAGTGAAGGACTGTTGAGAATATTTACCAAATAGGGGAGAACGTCCTATATGAGAGTAGCTGTTTTCTTAGACACATCTACTGGATTAAAGAGTTTAGAAATAAACTGGAATACTTAATTGGTTTATGAGTGACAGACCCTCAAACAAAATATTTTAAATGTTTAGTGGATTGAAAACAAATTTTTTGGGAATAAATCATGTCCCATCAGTCCCCATTTTGTAGTGTAATTCTCAAACTCTTTGAGATATTCTTTAACCATGTTTGCACGTTCAAAGTCTAAAACTGTTTTACACTGGATGGAGATCATTCTTAATTTGATTTAGGCCTGTATTTTAAAGAGGGCATTCTAACAAGTGAATATGAATCTATCTATCTTTACCTGCTGAAGAAAAGGATCCGTGTAGCAGGATGCAGCGACCATCTGTTACAGGGTGTATAACTTGAATTATAAACTGTATATTTTTACCCTTCAGGATGTCTGTGATAAGGTCCGAAATTATTCAAACCTGTTGCAAATTTATAGCAATTATACCAACCTGCTTATTGTGATTTGAAGTAATAACACCATTTTGCAGTTGTCTGCCAAGAATTAAAACTTCAACCTCATGGAGAATCTTTGGAGGGAAGTAAGGCTTAAGGTTATGGCAGGGAGGTCATCCAACCTCGGGACACTTGGAGCTGATAAGTGTTAATCTTCAAAATACCAGTCAAAACATAAGTAAGTGTGAAATTTGTAATAGGGTATCTTGTTGGACATTTAAAAATAAGTGTAAATTAAAATCTACCAAAGGGATGGATAAATTTGAGCCTAACTGCAAATGTTTGCCAATAATAAATTTGTTTTCCTGATCTGGATTTTACTGATAAAGATCCTAAAGGTTGTGAAAAGTACAATAGTAAGTTTTCGTACTGGTTACTCATTTAAAATGCTGCTGAATCACATCAGCATAACAAGTTTGTACTTGTAACAAAATGTGAGAACCTTAGAACAGCAAGTTACAAACAAAAGCATTGTTTTCCTAAAAATAACCCATCACGTAAACTTCTATTAGTATTAATATGTATATCTGTCCAATTCTTTGTATGTGGGAGTGGAATTGGCTGAGATTAACAGCTGCCCTTCCTGCTGTTCTGTGCCTTCCTATCAGATGCCCTAAGCAGCAAACATCCAGAGGCACCAATTAACCTTCTTGAAGGGATTGCTCAAGGAAAGCAGCATGTCTGACTCTGCTTCCCGCTCTGTTTCTAACAGTGCTTTGCCAGCGTTTGATCTACCACAGCACTGCAGCAAGTCCCAGTTGCACTGCTTACAAGCACAAGAGCAGACTCAAAGACATTGACAAAGATCACCGATCTAAGATCATTCCAGGGAAACAACCCGAGGTTCGCAAAGCAGCCTTGTTAAAAGAATGCATGCATAATCTGATAAAACAAAAGTCAACAGCTTGTATTTTCATATTTCTGCCAAAAAGATGAAGAGAAGGAAATGACTGCTTTGAAAACAAAGCCAAGTAAGATAGCTCCTCGCCTGACCGCCCATAGAAAACAAGAGGCTGGCATGCTTGCCTGAGATTTAGCATGTCATAAACGGCTGTAAAGCCTCCAATCTGTGTCACGACAAATTTATATCTTCAGACAGAGATATGCAAAGGTCAAAAAACCTGAGGTGTCGATCGTAAATCGTGCGGCTGAAGTGTTTATAACCTTTATCCGTTAGAACAGACTCTTGGCATGGAGAGGCCTGGATTTACAGAAGCAGTGGTCTGATTCTTGGCCAAAATATTTTTTCTCCGCATCCAGAGAGACCAGCTAGCTGCATAAAAATAGCAGATTCATGGCTGTATTTCCAACTGAATCGGTGCTAAAAGGCTTACATGACAACATATTTATAACTCAAGTGTAAAGCATTAGTACCTTCATACAATAAAACCTCTTCTCTTCTGCCAGAGAGTTTATTTGAAGAGTCTCTAATGCACAGCGCCCTCGACACTCACTGGTACTACATGGTAGAAGACGCATTTAGCTTTAAAGCAAGCTTTAAATAAAAACCTTTGACCCGAGAACATTTATGCATAGATGATCTATTTTTTCTATAAAAACAGTCACTTAATGGTACCTCTACATTTAACAGAGGATAACCACCTTTACCAATAGGCCTCTTAATAAATCATTACACAAGATTAGAGAAAATACAAAGATGGATCTCTGATGACTGTCGAGAGTTCTTGGTCGCATTAAACTTTTTAACAGGAGATTGTGTTACTTTAAAGCCCAATCATCCAGAAACCACAATAGAAGTTAAAAGTTAGGATTGTCCATACGTTGGCATATGTGATGGTAGGAGAGAAATAGCTTTTTTTCTTGCATGCAGTCCAAACAACTATTTGGAGGCTAGAGAGCATCTAATTGTTGTTACGAAGACTTAACGACAGCAGTCTTTGCTGCAGGTTCATAGTTTTAGAAATGTATTACATTTAGATTCATGCATTTATCAGACGCTTTTATCCAAAGCGACTTACAAAAAGAATTAACCCTCCTAACTATTATAATCACTGTTCGTGTGTCACTTAGGTTGTTACTCAGTCTGTAAAGGATCAATTTTTGTTGAGTTGTTATTGGCTCTGACTGTTTGTATATGCAAGACTGATTCTGCGTGAAGCCACATCATGACATATGGAGACTAACACGTCGGCCACCTTACTTGTATGGTTTGTTTTCCTGTGTTTTATATTTGAAGAAGTCATAGAAGAAGAAAACAAGTCCATAAACCCACATTATAGTTAAAGCCAAAGTCACTGGTTTATAACTCGGATCAACTGGAATGCATGTAAGATGATTCTTCTTGTGAAGTGCATCGAGACGACATGTGTTGTAAAATGCAGCTATATAAATAAACTGCTTTGAATTGAGTTAATTATAATTATTTAACCAAAATGTGTTTACCCAGTGAAAACTAAAACAATTCCTCTGTACCTTTTATTTTTCAAATGTATTTAAATTAAAGGTCAAATCTGTCAAACGTTTTTCAGTTTTGCTTTACTGTCTTGTGAACAAAAGGTGAGTCTATTTTTAGGCTTTTTTACACATGATCATAAGAGCTGCCAATAAGCACAGATGACAGCTGTGAAACAGTGTTCTCTTTCCAACATCGCGAGAAACTTTTGTAATGCCGAGAACATAAACATGCAGCCACTGGAAGGTCAACATTTCCTTCATTAATCTGACAAGATTAATCGGAGATATAGCACTCTGACGAGCTTGGCAAACGGACAGCTTCAATCCCCAACGCAGGTCTCCGTAAGCATCCGAGGTAACACTATCTTCCGAAGAGATTGGGTAATTCATAGGTGCCGGTGACAGGTCTGAACGTCTGTGCCACTTTCCCCACCGCTCTCCGCTTGTCTCAAGCTACAGTTTTTGCTACTCGCAAATCAATATCTCTTTTTACTTCTCATTGATTGCCTAGCGGTGGGACCAGCCTAAGCAGGACTGTTATGACATTTCTAGATTTCCCCCTGTCCTTGGAACAATCAATTACAAGAGCATGGCAATCAAACCCTCTTTGCAAGATGAACCTGCTCCGTGACATTTTCATCTCCTGGATTTATGCTATGAAAAGAGAAAGGAAAAAAAGAAAGAAAGGAGGGGAAGAGAAAGAAAAGCAGGCCTGCTGGTTGGGCAGCACATACACTAACAACACAGGTCAGTCTCCAGGCTGTCTCACAAAATCTAAGTTTGTGTTTCTTCTTTCTCGGATGTAGATTATAGAGGCAGCTAATTGTGCCTGTAAGTTCCTGGAGCTCTTAGTCCCAGCGCTCATCTGCCGTTAAAATAGGTGTGAAATGTCAGTCAGAAAGTACTCGTCGTGCAAAAAACAAAGTTTTATGTGCTTGTGAGACCGAAGACAGGATGGCGGGTTTCCACCAAAAAAATAAACAATCAAAACAAAAAAAACAAAAAAGAAGAAAACAAGTCACCCTGATGAGAGTTCTTCCATGAGCTAATATTAGGAGGAGAATCACATGCCACCAGGTTTAAATATTTGACAGTGATATTTGACTAACTCAACGGGAAGCGTGTGTCACGATCAAATGGATGCATTGTCAGACATCTGGATGATTGCCTTGATGACACGTCTGAAGTTAATTCTGAACCGAATCACATGAGAAATGGTGAAGACCTAATTTGGCGCCCTGGAGCCATCTTTAAGGATCTGTAAACACATCTCTGTTGATTGTTCTCAGTCAGGAAACAGGCACCCCGAGCCCAAGGACACTCGGGTGTGACGACAGAACCATCAAAGCTCAGACTGCAACCTTTGACGAAATTTGTCTGGGGGTTAATTGATATCGCAGAGCGAGTTTTTGACTGGCTTTTAAACAGGAATGTGTCAAAAGAGCCATTATTTTTCAACACTTCTATTCTGAATAATTGCAGCGATAAACTACAGTTTTGATTAACTGCACACAAGCACGCATTCAAATAAAAAAACAAAAAGAAGGATACGTTAATGTGAAGTGGGTTTAAAAGCAGCCACGAGCATCCAAAGAGCGGTTTTGTTGGATCTTTTTAAAGCTCTGAGTACAAAACCACGAGACGGAAACAACTCTCTCAGTTAATTTTTTGTATGCATGAAGGAGATGTTACTTAAAGCGCATTACGTACTTCACTAAACACAAGCTATTCATGCAGATAAATGCCTCGCTTTCACCCACCCTCAACTTTAATATTTAATAGACTAATATAATCAAATGAAAAGTTTCAGATCGAAAAAAAAGAAAAAGAAATGGACAACTTGAGGACAGATTGTGAACACAACAAATGGCACAATGTGCTCAGATGGACCCAGAGCCAGATTAATATGATAGGATCGCAAATATGACACCATATCCTGCCATCTGGCTGTTCATTTGGGCAAAAATGATCACAATAATTATGGCAATTAATCAAAAGTGTTTTCACAACCAGCACTCTGTTAACTAAAAACACAGAGAACCCCGGAATACACAATTAACACATTAACATTAGGCGTGCTTACTTTCAGTTACTGTGGAGCCTTTGTTTGGTGGGTTTTTTTAAAAGCCTGCCTGTGTAATGCTGAATGGAAGCTAATGGTGGTATTGACCAAGACACACCAGACTGCGCACCTAGATTTCCCAAGCTGCATCTCTCCGTGATATCAGCAAGCGACACTGCTCCTTTTGATGCCTGCTGGAAGCTTCTGCTACCATCAGTCAGCCCCTCAGTCTAATTGGATGTGAGCGGTGGGAGAGCACGGCGATCTGCACTCCAGCACCTAAGTCATCATTTTAACTTTGCCAATGCTGGCACATTGCATGCCAGTACCTAGTGTTGCCTTCCACCATTCAAGGAATTTCTAAAGGAAGACAAAAATATGACAAATACGCTTAATTAATTTTAATCATGAGAAATAGAGGTTGGTGAACTTCAGTTTGTTCAAAGAAGATCCCTTGTAATTCATTTCTAAATAAATCAGCTGTTAAAAATGTGACTAACATATTTTCTTACATCACTCTGGGTCATGTTAAAGACATGATGTAATCCGAATTCAAAGTACGTCCAAGAGCAGGACTTTGGATTTTTGGATTGATCAGGTATCTTCTTCTGACACAAACAAGAGTTTAGGAACCTCAAACAGCCTACATTAAAATGGATAATTGGTTTATATGTATTTATCTCTAATTATACAAAAGATAATACCAGGAGACATACTCAAGTAAAAAGGAACAATTGTTTTTGTTTTAGGGAGGATGGGGATTTTTTTTTGGTTTTTACAAGAAAATGCTTTGCTGTACTGGCACAAATGGGACCAGGATGTTTGTAAAGGTAAAGTGACTAAAATGTGGACTTCAGATTATTTTTGTGCAATAACGACACAACAAAACAGTAAAAAAAAAAGCTAAAACACACTAAAAATCAATATACCTGAACACAATTTTGCTTTGTTTTGACCATAAGGCATTTCCAATTTTTACTTTGTCAACATAAGCAACCTGGTTAGTCGTCATTAGCCATCTCATCTTAGTGAGTGAGTTTTATTTATTTATTTTTTCAAGCTAATGTAGCGAACTACTACTCTTTAAGTATTGACAGATCTCAATATACCTCTGGTGTTTGGCTGTGTTCAAACGTTTAAAAAAAAACTGCTGAAATATTCTCACTCAGCTTTTCAGAGGATTGAAAAAGGATCTCTAATTAGCACATGGAAAACTTAACAATATGCTCCTGTAAAATAAAAAACAAGAACAAGGAGGCACTAGTCTTTAGATCCACTAGCAATCTGCAAAAGAAAGGCAGCACTATGATAGTTTTTACCATTCTTTCATGTCAATAATTTATCTAATCACTAACTGCTGGCTGTGCTGTGTCTGTAGCTCTGTATGAGCAGGCATAAATAAAACGCGAACATACATGATTTGAGGTGATTTTTAGACATAATATTAACGGCGTAGGAGAGTTTAAAGATGATCCTGTAGGTAAAGTTCCGGCTGGTGGAGCAGAAGCAGGACAGCCTGGGCTGAAATGCATCCGCCACCGTGGCGGGAGGGGAGCTGCGTCGCACCGCTCTGTCACTCGGTTTCTGAAGAGCCCGTGACACGGCTCTCCACGAGCGACATGATGAGGTCTGATGGTTCCTTTCTGCAGAATAGCAGTTTACCCCTCGTTCACCCTTATCAGTGAGCGAACCCATCATCTCGCCGCACACCACTTAGGAGCGCCTTGCATATTGGAGCTGACCAGTCGAGCAAACAGGGCGGTACTAATAAAAGACCATCTTGCCTCGGTTCAAATTTCCCTGGTTGAATGTCAGTCAGGAATGTTTGCGTGACAGCAGGGCCGAAAGTGGGCCATCATTTAAAGGAACACATGATCCCTTTGTTCTGTGTTTATCGGTGAAAGGTATGATGGCCCGCAGCCGCCTAGCATGCTGTTTGTTTTTCATGCAAACTGAACAAAGCGGTTCTCGGTTTCTACTTAAACACCTCTCCGTATCGGAACTCCAAAATTCTCATTAACTGCTTCCAAGTGTTTATTTTCTTGTTTGCGCTTTCATTACTTCATTACAAAGGACCGAATGAAGCAGCGTGCCTCTTTTACCTTCTGCTGTGTTGCATTCCGTTTCCTCCAGAGAGCTGTAGATGTATATACAGTGTTCACAGGCCCTGGATCATAAACTTTGCATGAACCCTAAACACAGGCCCTCCCAAACAACACAAGCTCTCCATCAAGGTCTAGCCCTGATAAATGCGATAGTGCAGCTGGGGGGAGATTATGTGTATTCTATTAAAACAATCTGCATTTTCAATAATTCTAACAAACTGTCTTTAGGAGATATTGTCTCTTACATCTCACCGAACCTTCTTAGATGCAGTATTATGCCATTTTTAGTAATGGAAAGCATTTAGTTTTATAAAAAAAAATGTATTCAATGTTAACTAATAAAAGATTGATATTGTTCTCCTTTAATCGATACACCGAGGCTACAGACAGTTTTGGGGGTGGGGGTGGGGCTCCAAAGGCTGCAACACCGCAAGCATAAAGAGAGAGAAAGCGAGTCATCCCAACCTGGAGCTCGGTGGGATGAGAAACCAAACAGTGGTGAGAGATGCAGAAAAGCTTCGAAACACCCAGCTCCCTCCCTTATTCACATTCATTTTAATGGCAAATTTGTTGTCAAGTGTCCTCTGCGAAATGATTAGGGGCCCGCTGTTTTTCTGGAAAGTGCAAACTTCTGGATTTGCCTGCCGCGCCTTGTCACATTGACAGCCTATCCGGAGAACAATGGCCGCCCAAGCAGTGAAATGTGTTGGCACCCAATAGTTGAAAGTTTCCCCTGAAAAACGGGCCTGCCGCTGTTTGTGGTTATGCCGCCGCGTTGATATCTCGATGTTGATTAGAATGAAAAAAGCAGCCACTGAATTGGGCTCCCCGGAGGAGACCCATAAAGCACTGCGAGAGATTGACAGTCGCTCCGTTGAGCCAATTATTTGTGTTCATGAGACCTGTTTCTATTAAAACTGGTTAAAGACTCCAGTCATTGTTTGGTGTCTGAATTAAACAGCTGCTGAAGTTTACGGGAAAACCGACAGCGTTTAATGGCAGCGCTGCCTGCTTAACGGCGCTTCTAGTACGAGAACTAATCATAGATATAATAATGCTTTCATTGTATATTACAGTTTAGCACACGGCCTTTTAGAATAAAATACATAGAAGGCAAATTATCCGCAAGTCTAAAATAACAGAAATGCAACTAAACCAGATCAGGAGGGCCATATGTGTGAGGTTAATGCAACACTACAAACATATCAAAGCTAGTCAAATGTTGCTGAGGGTAAAAAGAAAATATTTTCCACCTCTCGCTATATTCTCATTTAGCCCACAAGTCGCCGGCATGACATTTCTGAGGCTTTAATGGAGGAGGAGTAGGCTGCAGAGCCCTTTTATTCATTGCATGGGAAAAGTGGTTAATTTATTGAAAAGAAGGTGGGCGGACGAAGCAGTCGAACGGAACTGATACCCCGCATCGCTGTAGGTTGCACACTGAGGGGGAGGAGACAGGAGAGGAAGAGGAGGGCGGACGGGAGTGTGGGGTGTGGGGGTGGTGGTGGTGATGGTGGGGGGAGAGTCCGAGGAAGGCGGAGACCAGAGCGACAGAGGAACGGCTAATGGAAATGAGTGACAGGCTTTCAGAATGATTTACAACGGGTGGCGCTGCGGCAGAGTCGGCACTTGATGGATGATCCTGAAAGACAGAGACGAACCATAAATCATGTCTTTGAATCATTGACAGAGATAAAGGAGGGGGAGAAAAAGCAATGGCATTGACGTTCATTCTTCCAATAATGTACATTGACGAGTTACACTACGGAGCCTTAATTAAAAAGTGAACACGGGTCTTCTCCCTCTCAACTCCCCCTCTCCTCCCTCTCCTCTTCCTCCATCCCCCTTACCTCCCCCTGTGCCTTCGTCCCTCCCTTCTTTCTATTGCGATATCAATGGTAATTAAAGATGCAGCATCGCAGGCCCATGTCCCAATGCCACTTCCTCCAGATTCCAACAGAATTCAGATTTGCTAAAAGATCATTTTGCCCCTCAACAACACAAGAATGAATCTGCATAAATTGTTTTTACATCTTTATGGCCAAAAATCAGGGAGGAGATAGAGACAGTACATAAGAGGATTAATTAAAAACACACTCTCTAACGCACCAGTAACCCTTAGTAGAGACTGTAACTGGCAGATTTTATGCTTGACCAAACAGGATCAGTAACCGTGGGGCTGCAAAACTAAACATCCGATCTTTTTTTTTCAATCAGTAAGCATAACCATAACAAGCAAGACCAGGTCACATTGCTGGCCACACCTTTCAGAGAGGAGGTTAAAGACTCAAAGGGGCTATTTTCAGTATCAGTGAGGTATGTTTCTGTACGCCCCCAAACCTTAGATGAGTATGAGACTGCCATACTGGGCTGCGTTCACAACACTTGACGTGGAAGTTGATCTTACAGTAAGAAGTCTCAAATGTACCTATCAATGCTTGGTGTTCTACACACATAGTAAACAGCTGCTTGTTCAGGATGAAATAGATAAACTGAGACCAACAGCCACACATAAGTAGCTGAAATCATGTAATTTGTAAGAAACCCTCTTTTTGTTTGCGACTACAAATACACCCTAATATTCAGTAATGGACACAGTTAAAACCACAGAATAATATCAATAGTCTTTCTTGTATCTGGATTTACTGATGGAGACAATCAGTGCAAAAGAAAATAAACGGCACTGCTGAATAGGCTGCTTTTGCAAACACCATCCAACAGCATCCCAAATGCAATTGGACCTAGGTTTTTCATCCCAGCTGCATTTTCTGTCAATAATTGTAGATATGCACAACAGAAAACCCTGTACTATGTTTTAAGTATTCCAAACAATAATCTGCAGATAGTTAACTGTGCATAGCCGGGGGTCCAATGTACGCACAGTCATTTCCTTTATTAGAGTCACAGCAAAAAAACGGCTTGTAACTTGAGATGGCTGACTTTATGATAGGCTTTACTTGATCAGTGATTGGCTGGTAAGAAATTAATATACAATATTTTTTTCTGATTAAGTAACTCAGGTAATCTGGGCCTTTACAATCTTTTACAGAGTTAGGACGATGATATCTAATTGAATGATCTAGTAATACGTACAGGGATTCTTGGTTAGCATCAGTAGAGCTAACTGTGCTAAGAATATTATAATAATAATAACAACTTTTATAATGCCAACTCCCTTTTTTTGACATAATATAACATTTGTTGGATGTTGGATTTTCAGATTTGAAGTTATTCAGACAAACAGCTCTGAAACTTGAGGAGTTTTTTCATAAAATACTTTTTTGTTCTCATACATATTTTAATATGAGACAGATTGAGTTTTATTTCATGTATTAGGTACATTAAGTATTTTTGTTGTTAAAGCTGGAATCGTTTCAGAACTTGACAAAATGGGATGGAAAGTGGCGACAGCATCTCTATTCAGAAATTTAAAAAAATACTTTCTAAATCCGTTTTCCCAAGATCTCTGGCTCAGGAACGATGGTGCTGCTCTGCCTTGAGTGCAGATGGCACTTTGATAAGCAGGAGGATCCCTTCAGGAAGCACAGAGGCTGAATGAGTGGCATTCCACATCAGCTGAGCTCCCTTAAAGTGCACACAATAGAGCAATGAGGTGAGAGTAATCCTAAACATCTGTCTTGTGTGTTCTACACGCATAGGCTGTTTGTTCAAGTTCAAGGAGAGACATTAGCAAGGCCGAGGGGAGTTGGGGGGCAATTCAGAGAGGAGGATGTATCAATTCATGCACTAGTTCTCCAAAGGGATTAAACAGGGCCTCTGCAGCTTGCCCCTCTCTCTGCTTGGGCAAACAGGATGAAGAATGCTGCCCTACTAATGCAAATATCCCCTTTCCTGACATTACAAATGAATACTTAGGTCTGTCTATATGATTGGTTCAAACAAGCTCACAGGAACTGCAAAGCTGCAGACCCGCTGTACTGCTGTGCTGGAGGCTGGTGAAGGAAGATGGGTCGGAGGAAAAAAAACTGCTACGTTGTGACATTTCTGGCAAGCTGAAACGGGAACTGAACGGTGAGCGGTCATCGAGCACCCAAACACCGTCAGGAGTAAACCCGGTCCTGCAAAAAACGCCAGCGCTGGTCGGTTCGCCCAAGTGTGTGCGTTGATGAATGATTTATGCTGGAGCTCAAACACAAAAGCTATCACACGATTCCGGTGCCATTTTCATTTGAAGGCTTGAAATTGTTCATATCATGTCTGATCGCATCCTTGCATCAAAACACAATTTGATGGACAAGGGAAATAATTACTTGTCATTCACATGTCGAGGCTTCCTCTTCTCTCCTCTTTTGTTGCTGTTAAACATGTTTCTCTGTTAAACACACGCTTCGCATCCCCCCCCCCCCCCCCCCACACACACACATACACACCAAAACTCCAAAACAATCTTTACTCAAACTTTAAAGTTGAGATGAAAACGCGGCGATTTTTTAAATTTTTTCTGTGAAATCCTCACAGCCCCACATTTGTGAGAACTGACCTTTCAGCTGAGTGAGTCAAATACTTCGAGCATAATGAACTTCTTGGAGTCTCTGTCATTAGTGGACAATAGCTGGAGCTGATCTTAAATGGTCTTAAAAGATGATCCATAAAGTAATGAAGCCAGCTCCGCTGCTGGCCTGATGCCCAAACTGGGACATAATCAAAGCCGCAGGGGACGAGCCGGAGCTACTGTTACTGCTCAACATCCCTCCACTGCCCCGATGAATGCTCTTTGAAGGGTGAAATCTGCTTGTTATTATGCTGTAAATTGTGAATATTCAAAATTCTCCGCATGCGCTTCAAGTCTGTCAGTCGGGAGCACAGAACGCCTTCAGACCCTGCTGGGTCTTCTGTAAGAGCGGTGTGTCGTGTCCAAGGACCACCCTCCTCCCTCTGACTCTTCTGGCCGGACCACCCTGCCTGCTGCATTGCACTTCATGACAGGAACGATGCAGCTCAGTCCTTGGACCCATCACATTGTTTTTCTTGGACCATGGTGAAAGCAAATAGCGGCTGAAGGGCCCATGTGCTCGCAGTAAAAAAACAAAAAACCCAAAACTCATGCGGTCGTTTATCAAAGCCAAGACAAAGTCCCCACTCCCCCATCAAACCCACCCCATTTCCCCCCTGGGGGCACGGCTATCTCCAACCTCCCCCCACTCTGGGTTTTAACTAGGGACTGCAAATAATTCCAGAAATGACAAATGATACTTATATTTCTGTGCCTGTGCCAAATCAATAAGCATGCAGAACAACTATCCATCTTGAGAGGTATCGACAGATGCGGCTCGACGTCGGCGGAGAAGCACTTGGTGGCTTTATTTGGAGGGCTGCAATGGGAGGGATGGCAGGGAAAAAATAAAAGCACATTCTCCCACAAGTGGTAGCAATCCAAAATCTATCACAGGCAGTGAAGCATGTGGAAAGATTCCTGAAAGATCGCTGGGAAGAGAAAGAGGACTGATCATTTGTGAACCGGGATGAGGCGTATTTTGACAGAAGCACCTGCGCATGTTTACATGCCGGCTGTGTGCCCGTGTGAGCTGATGGGTGGCGATACGGCCTCCTCTCCCGTACTCCCCCCAACCCCCCCCCCCCCCGGCTGAATCAGAGCAGCTGACAGATAGCACTTCAGAGCAGCTTTAGCTGCAGCTCCCCTTGAGGGGTGTGATTGATGACTCGCGCCGCCACCTAGATCCATTTTCCCCTCCAATCTGACTCCTCACAGGTAGCTTGCAGTCCTTCCTCCCTCCTCCCTCCTCCTCCTCCTCCTCTCCCTTCTCTCTCCCTCTCATCTCCTCCTTTGCAAAGGGCTCATTTTAACAGAAAGAGTTTAACAACATAGACTTCAAAAGAGAATCGTACAAAGGAAACGATTGGGGATAAATGCCTTGTGCAACCATTTTGATCCTAAACATTAGGAAAAGTATAAGAAAAAAAGAAAAAAGTTTGATGTTTGCAGGCGTAATGTCATTAGCAGGGAGAATGTTAAGACAGAAGACCCCTGCAGGTCTGAAGGCATTTAAGAACAGTTAGCTAAGCCATCTGGTAGACAATTACATGGGAACAAACACACCGCCTCAGCAAATAAAGCTCGGCTCATCAATCACCAGAATGGCTAAAAGTTGGCCTGTTTTTCGCTCTGATTTAATAACCCGGTGAACTGCAATCTTGTCCTCTCACAGCTATAACGGCCTGCTAAAGTATTCACACCAGCTGAACCTTCACATGTTTTAAATTACAGCCATAAACCTATTTTACTCAGATACATAATAGACTAACACAAAATAGGATTCCTGTATTAAGATTTTTTTATTTTTTTATTAAAATATGTATTTTGCATTTGTATTCACCCTATTTATTCTGAAAACTCTTACTGAACTCCAGTTCAACCAGCTGCCTTAAAGCAGAGTTAGGGCGATAGGTAATATTCCCAGCTTTGGGAATCTCATTGACCACTGCTTAAAACATACCACAAAAAAAATTAGATTAGCAAAAATACCATGATATGATACGCTCATCCATCTTAAACAACATCACAGGCATAGAAATCATTGATCAAAAAACAAAGCATCCAAGAGATCTATAATAATCTGGAGGCGCTGCAGAGAGCCACACTTATGGTTGACAGGTTGGCTGTTCAATCTACTGATTGGATCCTTATGGAAGCATGAGAAAAAGAAAGCGATTGCACAGCTATATAGAAAATGTTCCCTGATTAGACCTAAAGAAGCTATAATTTCACTCCATACTGTAAATCTTCAGCTATAGTGTCGGCACAGTGTTCTGTTGTTCTATTGCTTCCTTTTTTAATTCAATGCATTTAATTTAGCGGGTGGAAGGTGCAAGAAAAGTGAAGAAGAAAAAAAACACACGAATACTTTTGTAAAGCGCTCTGACTATGCTTTCATTTGTGTATAGATTAACCTGAAGATTTAAAAAATAGACAGGAAGCGCGAGGTTAAAAGTAAAAACATTAAAAAGCCAGCACTGTTTCCAGATTTAAGTAGTTTACTCAATTAACTTTTGCCCAGTGATTTTGATTGCAATCACACTTCCCTCTGGGATCTGGATGTGGATTGCCTAGTAACTGCAGATGTTTACCTATGAGATGGTGACCTAGTGTCAAGCCTGTTCCTGACAATCACCGCACCAAACGACGGGATACACCACCACCGAGAGCACGCTTATATTTTATTCTATTACATGAAGTTTATGAAAAACAGTTAACCTAAGAACTAAAGTAGCAGCACGGTACCACAGGCTGAGAGTGAAAACAGAATGATAAATACAAAAGGGGCTGCAATTCACTCAGATGCAGGTCAGCCTTTGTCAACTCCGTTTGAGGAAAAGAACATGCTCATGCAGTGTTTGTGGGTTGTGGCGGCCTGTGTGAAAGAAAAGAAGTAGGCCACCGCTGCGGTCTCCGACTCTCCCCAGTACACGCGTCACCTGCCAGCTCTTGTGGCCCAGCGGAGATGTGAGCAGGTCTGGCAAGAACCAAATGTTTTCATTTACCTCGGGGGCATCCGTGCTCTCCTTTAGCAGACGGTGGCAGGCTTACATGTCCAGAATACCGGTCCAGCCTCGGCTCCTGGAGAGGTCGTACACTCAGAGCTCAGGTTCAGGAAGCATTCAAGTTTCGACTCTAAAAGGGAGTTAAGGCTACTGCGACCTCTGTGGTCAATAGGCTGAGTAAAAGATGCATTTTACCAAACCCTATCAGCATCAGGGCGTGTAATAAACACACAAAAAGAGACATCAAGAGCAGGACTTTGCTTCATGGCAAATTCTAACACCTTGGAATCTGCCAGAAAATGTGCTTCATTACACCTTTCTGCTCAGATTTGATCCGTGCTCAGGTTCTTTTTTTGATGGCTCCACAGTCTGCTGGGCAGCAGGGGGTGGTGGTGTTTCTCCAGCTAACCTCAACACGTCTAATTCTAGCCGAAGACTTGCTGACAGCACGTTTAAGTTTGTGACCTGCACATGAGAGACAGCTAATGGTTGCTGACAGAGCCAACGTGTCATCTCCCTGCACAATACTTTATTGACACGTTACATTCGATGAGGACTTCAAGTCGCGTTCCGATAAAAAAAAAAAAGGAAAAAAGAAAAGAGATGGTGGGGACAAATGTATCATAAAGAGAAAGGTGACTTCCAGCCAGCTCATGGAAACCACTAGCTCCATCAGGGAGGCTTTGGTCAGGGTGGAGCCGTCTATAGAAGCCTGATTTATGATCTCCTCCGCTTTGCATGTGTGCACAGGTTTCTGAAAGTTACTCTCAATTAAAGCAGCAGGGGTTGGGAGTATGTTTTGCAGAGGATAAGTTAAAGCTTGACACGTTTATTTCTGCCTAGTGCAGCTGAGGAACTGGTGACAGCCTTATCAAAAGTCGTCTTCTTTGATCACCCGGCTCCAAATGTAGGAAGTGGTAACCATCCCTGTCAAGTGAGGAGACAAATCTAAAGGAGCACAAAATGATCATAAAGCCCAACCTTAAAGGTATAGTTCAGAATTTTTGAAGGGAGTTTCTATTATAAGATTGTAAGCAATTAATAGTACAGCAGCTGAAAACTTTCTTGGCATCGTTATTTGGTAAAAATCTAGATTAGGTGGAGGTACAGGCTAGTTCAAGAAGGGCAAAGACCAAAACAGACTTTTACAGTCCTTGAACACCTACAACCTTAAAAATAGTTAATATGTTTATCATTTAACCATTTTTAAGTTCTGGTTATGCAGTTATTTACATCCAAGTCTAATTAAAAGTCAAAGAGATAGAAGATGTGCGCCACCAATGATCTTGCTTGTTGCAATCTTTCCACCTCTTGGGTGGCTCTCCTAAAATTCATTTAAACCATTCAAATTATTTCAGAAATAAAGTTGTTATGATTAGAAATAAAGTACATTTTTGGAAAGGCCGGAGTGACTAAAATAGATTACAAAAAGTAGAACTCAGAAAAATATAAAGGGGAAATCTGGAATGTGGGAAAAAAACTAAAATAGATCATAACGTCCTACGAATGAAGTAGGTCAGTGTAAAGAATACACAATTTTATTCCTTTTTTTTTTTTTTTTTTTAGCTTTTCTACCTGAAAGTTACTTTGACAAAAGCAGCTTAAAAGTTCTGCTAATTTTTTTTAATGTTCCACCTATAAACATCCCTGGTGGTACGCTTCCTCCAATCTTTGCTTTCTTTATAAATCATAATTCATTTCTATGTAAATTACAACTAATGAAAATCAACAGGGGTTTGAGGATACTTTCAGCTCACAGGACTATGCTCAAAATTGGGTTCAGCAGAAACATTCTTGTAAAATCAAACAAAAATATAAAGTAACCTTTTGGGGATTAAAAAAATCACAACTTTTATTTATTTATTTCGATTTAATTTGAACAGTTCACATGTTGTCATTTTATCCCCCTCTACTTCTAAGGTCGTCGTAATAACAGAAAACAACCTTTTTCAGAACCTGAATAAATGTTTCAAAAGCTCAAACTACATGTTTCTCTGTTTAGACTTTTGACTGTATTTTTCTACATTGTAGTTTCATTATTTCACAGCATGTTTAAAGTTCAACCATAATGAAATTAAAATCTGGTGTGGTTTTCAAATTAGTACATTTGTGACATCTTGGTTGTTCCAAGCAGATCTGCCTAGCTAAAATATCTATCTGCTAAAGTAGCATATTTTTAAATGAAATCCTGGACTACTACCTCTTTAAAGAAAAAAAAAACATGTGGTTGAAAACAAAATGAATGACAACAAGAAGACCATAAGATTAGCACTAATCACATTTATAAATGTAAATTAGCTTAGATATAATTCACACAAGCAGCAAGCAGAGATCTGCTCAAGCTGAAATCAGAGGAAAGTCCTAATGAATTCCTCAGGACACAATACCCAATTAGGAAGGAAAATGCCACGTCCCTTCACAGTTCGTGGGGTAAATCTTATTTTTGAGATTCGAGTTTAATGACTGATACAGGCAGACGGCAGAACAAAGCAGCATAGCGAGGAGTTACTCATCTCCCCATTTTAAAAAAAATAGAAAAAAATCCTCCGTCTAATGATTCACCGCTAAGGAGAGTCCACACACTTCTAGAAGAATTCAAATCCCTTTTCCCACAGCCTCTTTCAGTCTGTATGATAAATGACACCCGTCATTCCGTCGTTGCCAAACAGCACAGAGGGGAATTGTACTGATATATGATTCACAAGAACAGGAAATAAACTCTGCCTTTCTCTCTAGCTCTCCCTCTTGCCAAGTAGGACGGACCTGGACAGTGTCAAGGATCTTCTGGTGGAGGCGGTGGGACGGAGCTGACTGCAGGCAAGCCCAAAAAGGGAATAGGACAGTGGGTTTCCAAAGTGAACTCTAGCCTCTCTCAAAAGCCTGCAGCTTCTATTGACTGATGAAAGGCACAGCATTAAAATAACACCAGCATCTCTGGGAAAAAAGCTTAGGAAGATGAAGAAGAAAAAAAAAGTTAAACAGAGGGCAAATTAAAGTCTGCAATTACCAAACGGAGAGGGGGGGGGGGGGGGGGTATA
>JAVLVB010001109.1:1200680-1229580 GCA_032876305.1 Orestias chungarensis
TTTTTTTTTTTTTTTTTTTCAACCAGCTACCACCCATCCCACGATTAAAGGAGAGTATTCAGCATGAGCCAAAGAGGGAGTGGCATCAGCTGTGGATGGCAACGCAACAGTGTTCCTTTTGTTCAAAGGCTGGGTCAAAATCAATTTTATGGGATGGCATTATAGCAGGGCTCAGTGCATTTAATTCTTACAGGTTTATATTCAGTCCCCACACATGGAATAAAAAAGCCTTCAACAATGAGCTCTTCGTTTTAAGCTGGCAAAGTACAAAACAAATGCAGCAACAGTGTGAAAAAAAACACCCAAATGGGATTAAAGGTGCCGTTTATAGACAGGATGAGTCATTATTTTGCCTGCTGCTTTAACAAGTCCCATTACTGAGGAACATTCACTGGTTCTTTTCCACTAATTTTGAGCCATAACTGTCACAGTAGGATGAATACAGATATAATCACTGAGAAGGAAATAGATTAGATTGAAAAAGTTTGATTTCCTTAAACTACACATTAGATATTACCTGAGGAGCAAAAACCAGTAATGGCAACATGAGAAACTGCACATGAATACTAATTCAGGGTAAATTACCCACACACACAACATGCAGATAGCCACTGCAAAAGATTCATTTACAAAATGAGAAACTGCATATTGATGATGCTACTAAAGTAAATGTAAAATCCAAGCAGAGGGAAGGGCACATGCAGGCTGGAAGATAAGAGAGTGGGTAATGCAGCATTACTGTAATAATGACATATTTTCTTGTCCTCATTTTGGAGATGGACTCTTTACTTTTTTTGTTTCAGTACTACCCACAATGCTTGTGTGTGCTGTGATCCCTCATTGCTCTATAGTGGAGGAACAGAGACATACAGAAGTGCTAGATGCTGCTCACCTGCAGTGATAATGTCAGCAATATAACTATCTCACCCTCCTCTCCAAAGGATCGCTATAAAACCTATTTCGAAAATTGCGCTCATATATTCAGCGAGGACTGTTGGCTCATCATGGTGACAGTTGAAAGTTTTAGATAGAATTACACCGCCGTCATTCAGAGGGCTTTATCAAAGAGGGTCACTAACTCAAAGCACAAATCTGTGACAGGTCAGCCCCGACACGTCTTCCCTCCCGCATACCGCCCAACCCCACAACTGCAGGCAGCTGGTGTGCTACGCTGTCGTTGAATCACATGCTGCTGTGGCTGGGGACACAAGATGGTGCTGGGTCACACTGCTACACAAGCTGCACATCACCCAGGCAGGAACAGAAGAACAGAAATCCAACCCAGGACCTGAAACAGATCAAGGATAGAGTAATCTGAAGTAATATTTTTGATATTTTTTTAATTACCTGTAATTACTATATTTATTGTTTAGCATATGTTAATGCAAAACTCAATACCTACTAGTTTTGCCCAAACTCCTGTTTTTATACGTAACTTTAATGCCTGTCCTCAAATCTGTCAGGAGTTTTGTGTGTAAAAACCTTTTAACTTTTGAACTGGCCTGTAGCTGGTTAACACAATTGTTAGCATGATTGACTGTGAGCAGTGGAAGCCCTAAAACCCATTGATTTATGCATAAGTTCAACTAGGTCAAGCTGACACAACACTGATTGGGGTGGATAATGCTGGAGAGTAACGAAATTAACTATTAACTAATTAACTACTGTGTGTAACGTTATGAACAGAATCTGTGCACGTGATGTCAACGCCATATTGCAGGGTCACATCAACCAACAAAGTCCCACAATAACCAGAGTCTTAAGGAACTGTGATCAAATCTCCCTCACAACTTGGACTCTGTATTTTACTGTCTATGGTTCATTATCAACGTGAGAGCAAGACTTTTAGTTGATAACAGCAAGGTACGAAAGGTAATCAGAAATTCCTAAAAGTGTTAAGATAGTTGTGGAACAAGCAGAACTATGTTTTCAGTCTTTTAGTAGTAACAAATAAGGGCGAGGAGCCACATTCTCCAATTAACACATGCAGAAGCTGTAATGCTAATGTAACTAGTGCTAATATATCCATAAAACCAACAACTATACATTATTAGTCCAAACTAATTTGTGTTTTTATTGATAAAACAACTGCTTTTTCACACCGTGTTGTATATATTTAAACGCCCAAAATCTTATCTGAGCTACACAAAAATCAGGGATTGTAAATCGGACTTAAATGCGTGACTGTTAAAATGACACAACTGTAACCTGAGAACAGAGTGAGTTTAATGGTAAATCAGACACATTGTGTTAGACTGGACTTTAGTTTTTCCTTTAATCCAGGAGCTCTCCTGAGGGACACTTTACCTCATTATTTTTTCTAAACTTAAAGGGTGATATCACCTCCAGCTGTTTACGATTAGCTGGACCTTGTCCGTGTGCTGAGCTTAAATTTTACTTGCCCTCCTTAAAGCCTGTATTTTCCAGATGGCCCTAACCCGAAGTTCCCAACACAAGGACCTGCAAGAGCTGTATAAATCTGCAGCGAGGCTTCAGGGAAAGAGTAATAAGACTATAAACTGTTGGTCTGGCAAAGGAAAAAAACATTACACGTATAATTCTCGCTAATACTCATTCTCTGCAGCTAGATGAACTGTATTCATTTTCACAAATTGCGTTACATAAATGCTCAGAGGACACTGTGCCCATCAAAATATAACCTGCACTCTGGGGCTCGAGAGGCGCTGGCTGCCGGCTACGCAAACTACTTTGCTGCACTCGTCAGCTTGAAAGTGTGCTTGGGTCAGAGTGATACATGCCCACTCCCTGTGTGGAGTTTTAGCTTTACAATAAAAAAAAGACAGAAAGAGAAAGAGGAAAAAATATATATATATATATCCAAAAGCGACAGTTTGAGCTACTTTGCAGCTTGCGGACATCAGATGATAGACAGCCGCATGATTAACCACATGCTTACTGCACCGGGAGATAATTCTGCTATGAGACGTGGCCCATATTTAACACAGAACAATGAAGACGAAAATCTAAACAGTTTAAATTCGTGAGTGAAGAGTTTCCACAGCGGTGATCAAGGGAGACTTTTGGAGTGACAAAATAAGACAGGACGTCGAGTATCTGATGTAAAGTTGTCCAGATCACCACTTCAGAGCGTTTTCAGATTTCAGTCTTTCAATTTAGCAAGAAAGAAAAAGAAAAGAAAAACTAAACGCAATGTTCCGTGATGCATAATTTATCACCGTGCAATCAGTGCAGTTCCTGTTCGGTGCGGTTGCTCAGATTTTTACTTCTGCCACGATTTTGTGGAGAACTTTTCATTCGTGGCGAAACAAACTCGGGGTCATGAATAACGATAAGCGCTGGATCGCCTTTTCGCCGTGGGCAGAGGAACGTTCCTCTGTGTGAAGCGCAGAGGTGGGGATGATACTCTTTCAGTTACAGTGGGGCATTTCCCTTTGTGTACATCTGTGTTTGGCGTCGTCTGGCAACGGGGAGTCGTCTCCTACTTCGGGCCAGGCGTCTCCACCCTGAAGGAGGCAGGATCCTGCCAGTCTACCGCAGGTTTAGTTAAGTAGGCACCCTGTGAGAGTGTGTGTGTGTGTGTGTGTGTGTAGAGTACATATGGCGTCATCAAAGCATGGCAATAATTACAGAGCTGGGTTATTACTGTACGTGACTGTTGTTTTCATTAACATTCATTTCCCGTCTCCGGTTAAGAGTAAATACCCACCCACCAGTGTAATCACAGGTTTATTTCAAACCAGTGCAGCTATCTCCGTAATTTCATCAAGCCCCCATAACTTGACAGGGATGTGATATTTATCTTTCAGGAAAAAAAGAAAAAAAAAAAGCCAGAGGAAGCACTCTGCAGGAGGTAAATACAGACGACAGTGGAATTCCAGTCATTTAATGAGTTTGTTGAAACACACGCCGTAATAAACAGGGATCCACTAGAAAAGAAGAAACAAAAAACCTACAGTAATGTATTAAATCACCAACCTCTGGATTTTTTTTCATGTTTTTATTTTACACGTCATGAGTCTAACAACTTGGAGCTGGTGGTGACCAAATGGGATTGCATCTTTGCAGATTTACGTCGCATTGAAATGCAGGCAACCTTGGCAGGAAACAAGAGATCGGGGGGGTGGAGGGGTGGGAGAAAAGCCGGCCTTTCATCATTTTCCCCAAATCAGAGGAGGAAATGAATATGGATGCCCTCAGGCGTGAGGGGAAGGAAATTCAGGGGCTGATGAGGTCCCTAAAGGATGCGTCTGGACAGTACCGGAACTTTTCAGCTGGGTCGCAGCCAGGGTGGGAGGGCTGCTACAGAACATGTAGGAAACACATGCAGACAGCAGACAAACACGGAGAAAGGGGCTGAACTGGAGGGACACGTTAACAAAAGCTTCACTCACAAGCAGGACTAAACGCTAAACGAACAATCGAAGTCAAAACGTAAGGCCCTGTGAAAACTTGTTAATAATAACAGGTTACAACACATATTTTTAAACCATCCTATTGCAGCCTGTATTTCGCAAATACGAAATGACCTGGGTTAGATTTGCAAAGCGGTAGAGATGTAACGTAAAAGATTTAAGGTGTCAATAGCGTCAAACATAAAAGTACTACAGCCAAACCCGCACGTCGCACTAGTGTGGCACGTTCCACCTTAAGATGCATAGATAAGTGCTGCTTTCGCACTTAGTAAGTACGTATATGGCACTCCAAACTCCACACCACAGTCCAGCAAGTAGCACTTGCTGGAGTGTGGTGTGTAAGGATGCAGCAGGCAGGGCTTAAGGAAAATAAAACCGGTTAGACACACACACACACACACACACACACACACACACACACTCCGACCCCCTCAAAGTGGGTTAAAACTGATCGCTCACACATCCAGAACTTCTTCACAATGAGAGAGGACGATGCCCGGCTCGGGATTATAGAAATATGCATAACAGGGAGAGCACAAGGAGCTGCTCCACAGGGAGGACAAGCCATATTCCAGAATATGCAAATCAGGTCACTATTTGCATATTTAAATATAGTCACAAGCAAAAAATATTAACGTCCAACAATCTAACAAAAAAAATCAGCTATATTTATTTATGTCCGTGCGCATTATTGAATTACAGAGAGTACGTTTAGTTGTACATGGCAACCAGCGGCTTTGAACTGGCAATCTTTGCATACACAGAGAAAATCAGTTATTGACGTCACCCCTTCAAACTTAAATGTATTCAACAAACCATCTTACAAGCTGATGCTTTGAGATTACATCCGCAAAACGGAAACATTCAGTCGTTCAGCTGTTTTTCTTTCTAATAAGTCAGCATCTACAGAAAATGTAAGTAACGTACATTTATTTGAAGTGAGACAAACAATCTCACTGTAAACTGTACACATCTGTCATGGCTGAAATGTTTTCCATTTTCTAAATAAACTTTTCTGAACTTCATTTAAACAGAAATCTGAAGAGAGTATATAGAAGCAAGAACTTCTGCGATATTCTTTCTTTTCTTTTTTTTTAGAAAATTATGACCACATTTTTATTTTATTTGGAATTCCCAAATGTCGGTTACATCATTTGAGGTTTCAAAATGTATGTAAAATATGCCCTTTTTTCGCTGGGAAAAAAAGAGAAAAAAAATGAAATTAATGCCAAGCCAATTTCTGCTTTTGACATGTAGCACCTTTAATTTCAAATAAAATGATCTATGCAAATGATACATTCCATTTTAGAACAATTTGATAGTTGAACAAATCTTAAATATTTTTTTTGTCTAGGCTGTAATCTGAAAATTATCTTCTTAAAATTCTTTATCTAAATTTATTTTATTTTTTTAATTGTAAATGCATTTGTCATCTAGACTAGATCGCAGGCCCCTGATTCACCCAGACTACTAACACTATACTTGTGCAAAGCGACACGTCCTACCCATGAATCTGGAATTTGCAAATCCTTCTCCTTTTGTGTGGAGCAAAGCGTAAAAGCAATTTCAGCTGTGTTTCCGTGTTGGCACAAGCGTAATGTGATGTGTTAAGGATCAGCTTAACTACCTAAACAGTGTCATACCCTCACATCACCTTTCAATTATGGGGTGTCCACAAATTCAGGTTTGATTTTCATGCACCTGGTCAGGAGTTGATAGTGAGGTGTTAACCGCTTATAGTCTTAGGTGCAAAACCTCTAAATTAGGTAAAATTCGTCCTATCCCTAAAGCCGTGGCAGGAATTTCAAATCATCTCAAACACACAGTCTGCTCATCTAAAGTCTGCATAACATAAACCTTCTTCCATGCCAATTTCGATCCACAAAAAAACAGGGCCTATATTGAAAAAAAGAGAAGATCAAGGGAGCTGGACGTTCGGGATAAAGCAAGAGGAGCGGTCTAAGATCCCTCTCTATGCAAAACTGGGAAATGATATATGGGAAGAAAATTATTAAAAAGGGGATTATTGGAAAATTAACAACATATGTGTTTTTAAGATATACCATCTGATTTCTTCCCCACTCCATTAATGCACCCAAGTTAAAGTTTTAATTTAAAAAAACTTATATTAGAAATGATGGTACTAATTGTTTGCAGTGTTGACATTCTTGTCCTAATTTTTGGCCTTTTGTACAAGTGCAAAAACAAGCTTTGTGATTGACAAGAGAATCATTGGTTTGACTCAGAGCTTCGTGTTTACCTAAACAAAGAACCACCAGTGTTCTAGCGACGATAGAAAGATTGTACTTTGTTTTTTTATTTCCAGATGTATCACGGACCAAACCGCTGCACAGCTGCGTCCTGTCCAGGTCACTCTGTGTTAAAGTCAGGGCCTTCGGCAAAAGCGATGATCTGCACGTGACCTCTGCTACACTTTAGTGATGAGCGCGCCCTGGGCAACAGTTACCACGGGTACACAACACCGTGCAGGGATGACACTTCCGTCGCTGACACAGTGAGTGAGACGGGGAGTTGGAAGGACAGGTAGATATTCAGACTGAATACGAGCTAAATATAACAAGAAGTACTTTGACAGAAGGACAAATGGAGAGTAAGGGCATGCAAATGGACACGTATTACAAAACAGATCTATATATATATATATATATACATAACGGTTTGTTAAGATTTTAATTTGAAAGCTGATTAGACTTAAAGTGTGGCAAATAAAAGATAAAAAGTCAGCCGGAAATTAATCCCACATATTTCAGACTCTTTCAGATTTTAGCACAGGGAGAGGAACACGAAGACAGACAGCGAGAGCCGACCCCCACCAAGCCCCCCCGACGAAAATGTCTTTACGTTTCCCGGCAGACAGACTCTGTCTCTCACACAATAGCTTTGCTGACTGCGACAACACTGACCTCCTACCGACACAGAGAAAATGACCACTTTCTCCCAACTTCCAAATGGTCTGGGGAGGGGGGGGTGAAAGAGACCGCGACTGAAAATACAACAGACAATTGCTGACTCAATGTTTGCCAGGATATGGGAGGGAGGAAAATGTGTCCTTGACAACTTAAGCGGTTTTGGATTGAACACGACTTATTTTGACAGTTAGTTCTATATTACTGACATTTGGGAGGCAGACGTGCCCACACACACACACACACACACACACACACACACACACACACACACACACACACACACACACACACACACACACACACACACACACACACACACACACACACACACACACACACACACACACACTTCAAGACAAACATCTATTCTTCAAAGAATGGAACGACACATTGAAATCAGGAGTTATCTGTAACATCAACCATTTTGATAAAGTTTGTCACCCACAGAAAAAGATGTCATGGTCAGTTTTTTTCTTTATTTTTTTTCTATTTGTTTGCAATTTCCCTGTAAATCACTTTTTGTTCAAAATAAAATGTAGGCTACCTGGTCAAGAACATGCTTTTACACACCAATGCCCATGGTTGCATCAAAAACGACATTATTCTCTAATTTCGCTTTGAAAAAAAAAAAAAGTATTTTTAAATTTAAGTTTAAATTTAATTTAAATTTAAAACTTAAATTAACTTTTAAGTTTTGTCTGGTCAGGTCTTTTTAAATTATGAAATATTTTTTATCATTTCATGTAAATCTGAAACGTTTTGGGAATAAAATAAAAAGAACTTGCCTGTAAAAAGGAGAATACTTTGAAGTTGCCAGATTTGATTACCAAACATCTTCAGCAATTAACTTGTTAAAACAACCTTAAGGTATTGGGTTTTTTGGGGGGTCCAAATGCTGATTTTTGCAGAACTGCTGCATTAGTAGCTCTTAGGCAGGCAGATTATCGACAAAGCCAACTCTTAATTCATCAACCACAAAAGTTGGTGAATCATGGGCTGTAAACGGTTCATAAGGACATCTTTATGTTTGTTGTAGCATCATAACAATAACCCCTAGGCCTCTTAAGCTGAACTTTAAAATAAGTGACTGGTTATTTCAAAACAAAGCAGAAATTGTCCAGCTGGGGTCTCTGAGACGTCCGGTTGTTCAACATAAGAGTACTTAGTGTTTGATTCACTCAGACATTCAACATGAAGCTGCAAAGTCCCTATAAGAACAACTGCGAATTTAGATCTTTTTTTATATTTTCCAGACATCATAACTTTTTATTTCTTTTGTGACCCACGGCATTTTCTTAAAGGCACATCACAACATTACATGTAACATTACTAATGATTTCTGATGGTCTTCTGTGAGATTGAAACAATGATTTAGAAGTGTCAACCCATAAGCAGGTATGAAACATGTTTTCATCAAAACTAGATAATTGAATTAAAATTATCTTTTTATTTGGTCTGATGTAATATTCTCATGTCAAATGTCCTGTTTACATTGTTAACAGAAACAAAGGCTTCCAATTAAATTCAATAAAATTTAATTAAACTTAATAAGGTTTTGTTTGTTTGTGATCAAATTCCTGAAATAAAGTAAGTTTTTCATTGTACTCTAATTTACTGAATATGTGGTACTTAATGTTCTAAAAAACATAAACATGCTAAATGCTTATTTTATTTAGGCTTGAACAGTTTTATACCTTTTAGTCAGATTAGATTGCCGGCAACTGATTTGAAAATGTTCATTTTGATTATTACAAACTTGAAACTGACTTAAAAACAGGACCTAAGGTCACTGATATACCTTATGGATCATACCCATCCACACCAGAGGGGAAAAAGAAATATTCTTACCAAGTGTCACACATTACTTTCAATGAAACATAAAAGTATAAAAACCCCTAACTGTTCCAACTTCAAGTATAAACCCTCAATATAATATCTTTGTAGAGGTAATGTCTCTTGTAAACAATATCATTAATGCCACATTCAAAGGAGGTTGTGTGGCTGGTGAACAAAGTGATGCATACAACTCAGAAATAATTACTGCCATTAACAAAGGTAGACGTTTTGTTTTACTTTTTTTTTTAAAGCAAATATTAAAGGTAATGCCATGGCCCGGGTGTGCAGTTGCAAAGTCAAGCTCTTCTGGGGCTCCATGGTGCGACTTGAGCACAGGTCGGATGTGGCTACAAAATGCTTGATATATCTAAGCCTCTTCCTCTGAGTTGTGCATATCTGGAAGAACGATTTGGGGAAAAAAAAAAATTTCGCCAAGGTATAGCGTGTCTCTTGTCAGCTACTTTCAGGGGGCGCTTAAACCGGAACAAGCACGACAGGATTAAGTTCGGCCGACGTTACGTCTACGGCTTCTTTGTTGGACCCATTAGCCGTTTTCTTCGGTTTCCGTCCTTGTTCAGACTGGATGGATGGAGTCACGTGAATGGTAAATATTTGGGTCATCGCCCAGACCTAGATCAGCTCTCATTCCAATTTGCCATTTTCATCGGTATACTTTGCAAATAAAAAAGTAGAAAAGAAGTTGTATTTTGTGGCAATTTTTAAACTTGCGACTGAATGGGATGTTAAAGAACTACAAACTTTTTACATATGATGCTCGTGACAATGACCAGGCCTGGCCTGCATTATTATTACCACCTTAATGAAGAACAGCAGCGATACAACACCATTATTTTCTACACTCCCTGTGGGCCAATGCAGGCTCCTTAAATCCTTAATCTAATCTGTTTACACACACCTTACACGCACGCTAACTTTTGGCCTTACACACTAAGAGCCATAAAACACGACTGTAACATATTGCGCTATTATAGTTTGCTTTTAGAGGCCTCGCTGTCACGCAGTTAATCTTAAGAATGCCGCTCCGGTTTACAAGTAACAGCTGAAAATCAAGCGAATGGTGATCCCATCCTGATAGACAGCATGACTTACGGCTGGCCTGGCTCGCAACCTTTTCAATGTCTGGCCTGAGAGATATATGACGAACAGGCAACTGTGGGAGGATGTAGGGTCCCTGAAATTCTTGTAAAAGTGGGGAGGGTGATGAATCCGCATCTGCTCTTAACCGTGCACACAAACCACAGTCATCATCAGTGAAGTCACCGGGTATCATCGCGAGTTCGGTAGAGAAGTGTAACCTTGAAAAAGAGGGGGGGAAAAAAAAGGGAGATGCCAAAAGGCCTTCAGGGAAGCAAAGATACGGCAGATGGATGCGATTTACTAAAAGCCTGACCACCGGCATGGCTCGGTCGGTCGCGGGGCTCGCCGTCGTGAAATCTGGGTGGTGACGACATCGCCCCACGCCCACATGAACCGTGCACGTGACGTGGCGGTGCACTCCCCACCAGCAGCCTTTGGCACAGTGTTTGCTCTCAGTCGAGACACAGTTGGGCCATAATTAGACATGCTGCTTCCTGTACAAAGACCTCCCTGTGTAATATTAATCATGTGAGGATAAAGTTGTAAATCCATCCCCTGCGGAAATTCCCCCGTCTTTCATGTGGTCTCCAAATGGAGAAGAGGGTTATTTTTTTTATTTTTTTACAGTTTAAAAAGACCTTGAAACATGGGGCTTATAACGATTCTAGTGTAGAATCGTTATAGTTTTTTTTTTTTCCGAAACAGAACAAAAGGCAAAAAAGATCCACTTGATAACTGTAAAAAAAAAAACATATTATGAGAAGATATTATGAGGTATTTAGTGAAATTAGTTCATCTTCATGGAATATCGCGGCATATGAAATGCCGCAGAATAATATTTTTGGTTTCCCGGGCATTCATTTTCTTCTCTAAATTAGACCATTCGTCATGCACTCATTACAAAGACAGTCAATTTTGAACCAATTCCAATTGCCTCTAATTTCTAACAGAAATAATGCAAGATGCAGATTTTTCATCCGCCTGACATCCACTGACTTTATTATTGTATGAAAATGCCAGAGCGGCGCTGCATGAACACAAAAACAAAAAAGTCATATCCTGAGCCCAAGTTTCCTGGTAGGTGTTGCACGCTGCACACAATCTATTAAAATCAAACAAGAGAAAAAAAGGCTTCTTTTTTTTTTTCAATCATCATCCAAATAAGTGCTATATTAGAAATCATGACTTTGAAAGTTGTTTGTTTCACTCACTTTTGCTTCAGATTAACTGCGGAATTTGGCTTGGAGGTAGCGCGGCTGACAAGAAATCACTTTAAGTAGCTGCAGAGAGCGCACCGTCCGAGCCATAGGCTACACTACACCGACATGTTGTGTGCTCCTTCTTAATCAAGCTGTAAGTACAACAGAATTATTCCACATTCATCACGGACACCTAGGCTGTCACTGCTGTTTAATGAGTATCAATTAAGCTGTTTCAACAGACCAGCTCAGCACATACTGCAGACACAAACAGGCAGGCGCAGCCCTAAGGAGAGGCTTCTTAACACGGAGCCACACTGGATCTCAGACATCATTTAGGCTCTGTATTGGGGCTGGAACAACGAAGAAAAAAAACTAACAGGAGATTAACAGAATTTCCATGAAATATGTTTTAACATGTTTTTGTATTTCTTCCTAGATGGTTTTTTTTTTTTGCTTTAGTTTTTTTAATATTTCAACAAATACTTTAAAGAAAAAACATTCAGGGGGTTGAAATTTTCCAAGTATAATGTTGCAAAATGAAATGCAACCAGTATGCCTGACAAGTAAAAAGGTAAACCTTAAGAAATGTGATACTCGTTTGCTTTGAGGAGCTCACATGAACGAGAGAAAGAAAGAAAAAAAAGTACCCTTTAATAGCAAAATCTCATTTCATTCAAGTCTTTATCTTGGATTCAGCAAAAGTGCACCTCAGAGACTCATGGGGCAGAATAATAATGCATTTAATAGAGTGCATGATCCACTGGACCCCCTGCTATGGAGGAAAAACTAATTCTTGTCACCTCACATTCAGTTTGACATTATGGCTTGTTTGCTGTTAACAAAGATGATCAATGGAGGCAGTCAGTATTTGAAAGCTCTGCTAATTACGAGGCTGAAGTTTTACCCCTCGAACCAGAGTGTGCACGGAGAGAAGATTTCCTAAAATGTAACACCGAAAAGAAAGTGTTAACACATAATTTATTGTGCAGGTTACATTTTTTACTTCACAATAGCATATATAAAACTTCTGAAAGTTAACCAGGTCATCAAAGGGAGTTGACAGGGCACACTTAAAATTTGGTATGTTCACTTTGAATAAACCAGCATAACTTTACCGTGATGTATTCTGGACAGTATTTCTATTCATGCCATTTTATTATACATCGATGTAGGTTCAAATGTTTGTTTGTTTTTATTAGGAGAAAACGATTTAGAATAATTCTGAATTGCCATTTTGACCTTAATCTAAAACCATCTCACAAAGAAAGCTTGAGAATTAGATAAAGAGGGAGAGCAATTAAATATAAGAAACATCCTAAAAGAACCGAGAGGCCACATGAAATAGTTTTGTAAAAATGGTCAAATAAGGTAAAATATTTTAGACTTTCTTTGGTGTCGGTTTGTATGTTTACTTTTATTTAACATGGATGAGGCTGGATGACATTTCCGATGCATTTTAAGTAGCTGTAGTTCCAAATGTGACCACCGGATGCTAGTGTTTGTTCACACTGTTCATTTAAACATGATATGATATGAAACATGTTCTTTGACATGATATTGTGTTGCTGTCTTTAGTAGAGCTAGTGTTCACCACACAAAACAGGGTTTAAGTTAATCGAATTAGCATTGAAGATGCCACCACGTTTGAATACTTGGAAAAAGAAAAATGGTTAACTGTAATTTACAAGACGTGAAGTATTTGTGAGCAGCTAGAAAACAGGGCTACAAATGCTGTTGAGGTTAACCCTCCCCCCCCCTTCCTGTCTGAGTCCATAGTATTAGTTTATTACCTTTAGTTTTCTGATAATAATGCACCTCCCTGCAACAAAATACAGTTTAACTTATAGAAATGTGATCCAAATCTTGAACCCAACAGAGGAATGAGCTGTCCTTCTCAAGAACGACCTGCTGATCTGCTGCCTTGTACCGTTGATCACTCTCACAGGACTGACTTTTCACCAAAGACAGTTTGGCAGCATCAAAAGACGTAATGTCGGAGATGTTGTTTCGCTGGCCGAGAGCGGCTGAAATGTGCGGGGAGTGAAAGCCTCTCTTTGACCCCAGAAGAAAGAGACAGACGATCAGAGACCATGGAGGTGAGCAGCAACGCTGAAACATTGACTGGACTCATCAAATTAGCCTCCCTGTAATTGTGCTGCATGAAGACTCGTAAAACACGTTGGCCATAAAGCTGTCAGGAAGCCATCAGCCTGGTGCTGAAATGAAGTTACCAAAGGTGCAAGGTTCACGACTTCATACAGTGCCAGAGTGAAGCGTCCAACAGAAAAGAGTCTGGCCACGACCTCATCATCTCTGGTAACCATGGTGATCTAAAAGAAACTAGGCTGGCTGGCCGTTAACTCTTACAGTTCGCTTAAAAAACGCAACACTTAAAAGAATTGTTTTCACTTTAGCCAATAATATTTTTTTATTATAATACATGACAAACTTTCTATTAAGTCTGCTGATTTTGAAAAAAACGAAGCTCAACTGACACTTCGTGCATTTTTTTTTTTCCCAAACCTTGAAAACACCTGAATATTTAGCAGCCTGACCTCGCAGAGACTTGTGGAGCATGCGGCGCGACGGCAGTTTGCCTTTGTAATTGTTACAGATCACGCCATTAGCACAATATTGTCATAGCTCCTGCTCCCGCAGTCTGCAGCAGCTGAGGGTTAATTTGCATAATAAATCTTAATTGAAGCTCATTAAGGATTTGATAAGAAGCAAATCAGGTACACCGCCAGATAACTTAAGATTGATGTTTTCGCCACGTTTGGTGCGCGGGTATTAGAAGAGAGGAATGTCACGTTTATTAGTAGAAGTTCAACGTCACCGTGCATCAGGCGGAGTTTACCTTGAGCAACAGGTACGAGCTGGAAGCAGATTTTTACGTTTTCAGTAAAAACAAAAAATAAATAGCACAATTTACTTGCCTTTAATTGATGTAGTACATATTTAGTATACATATATATATATATATATATATACATATATATATATATATATATATATATATATATATATATTAACCAGACTAGATATTTTCTTTCTTATTTTCTTATAGCTACCAACAGAAGACTTTGCTGAATCAGATTCTGCTACTGTAATAACAATAATATTAAACACACACCTGTTGGACTCTTATCGCCTCGTCGAAACTATCAGCGTTTTAACCAAGTGTTTTTAGTCTGAAACCATCCGATGAATATTTGCTTTGTTAACGGCATAAATTCATTGTATCCACTTTGCTCATATGCGTGTGTTCAGCTGCAGACTTGAGTTGTTTGTTAATATAAATGAAACTGGGGAGCAGATAGAAGGTGTCAGGGGGGTTTTGCCAAACCCGGATTTGAATGCCCTTCGATCCGTCCCCCTCACTTTTCCGTCCCCCTCACTTTTATAAAAAAAAAAAAAAAGAAAAGTCTATTTCCTTTCTTTTGTTAAGGCAAACTACACGGGAAAATCAAAAGATGAATTAAATTTTTTTATTTATTGCATGTAAGAACATGATTTGCAAAAAAATTTTTAGTCAAAAATATAAGTTTTTCCAACGTTTTGAAATTTAGTCTGTTACTCTTTTTTGACTAAGAGTCAATTTCAGCTGAATTTGGATTCGGATAGATCAAGTAGAAACTGAAAAGAACCGGATGAAAGAACGAAATGAAAACAATTATTTTCCGATGTAAGATCAAAATGATCCCACACTGCGGAACTCTTTCGTTTGCCTTGAGGCTCCATAGTTGATGCTGTACCGAAAAAGATCCAGAAGGCATCCCGTTGACTGATTTGTTTCCTTATAAACACAGTTTGGCGCCTCAGGTTCATTTTGAAACAGTTGCTGTATCGGTCACGTGACTTACTGAAATCAATACGCGCACCGACGCGGGTTTTGGCCTATGGGCTTGATACATGCGCCGACGCATCCGGACCCATCACTACTGGGCAGGCTGCGTCGTCGTCGTTGCCAGGGTTACCCAGAATGAGTGTTACAGGCATCAATGGGACAGCTCCAAGCTCTCAAAAAACCACCAACACGACAGCATGATGAGGCCAGCCAAACCTAAAAGGCAGAAAACTCTCGCATCCTTTTTTTCAAAAAGCAACAACTGTAAGTAAACTGTGCCTTAAGTTATCATATCACCTTGCAATTGTTTTGGTAGTCTGTTCAAAGTAATGTTGCCGTGGAAGTAAAATCATATAATGGAGGAAGAGAGGTGCCAATTTCACAAGGGAGGGGGGAATCAACCTTTATGCATTGTATCCATCCTGTATCCATTGCAACCTTCTGGAGTTGTTGAGGGTGTTTTGGAAATGTTTACTTGAATCTGTTATTATGCCAAGCCTAATGTTTTAAGAAGTTACAGTTTGAATTCTTGGTCTTTGGTGGCAGCTTCGTCCCCCCCAGTTGCAAAAACCTATCTGCGCCCCTGAAATGACATGATATGATACCAACACTACTGATATCATCATAAAATAAAAACTGATTCCATTAATCTTGGATCTTCTGTATTAATTTTAGACTGATAAAAGGCATACTTTTAAACACCCTTTACCTGGACTTGAAATATTTATAACTATGGTGAATTTACAAACAGCAATGGTGACGCCAACATGTCCTCTTATTACATGCATGGCTGAAACAGGTAAACAAAGGGAAGTCCAAAGAAAGCTCCCTCTGGCACCTACTACAAGAACAGAAGAACTTGCATGATGGAAGAACTATTTTTTTTAAACTCGCCATTCGATAATACAGATAACTGGTCCACGCATTTTTGTTTAATTATTTTATTTTTTTTCAGATTGATTTTAATTACCGCTTGGAGAAATGAATTCGGTGCTTTTCCATTTGAACGAAAGCAGAGCAGGAACCTGCACCACTCCCTGCCTCTGAAATCAGAGAGGCCTGATTTTTAAAGCTTCCTAAGGACCTCTTTCAAAAACACATCTCCGGTTATGCTAACCCGATCCGGCTGTGATTGTGTTCGAGAAAAAAACCCTCCCAACCATGTGGCCAGCATGCGTGCCCTGCGCCTGACTACGCATGTAGGTCAACTACCGCGAGATGGATCACTTAAATCATCTCAACTTTGCGCGGACACAGATTACGTGTTGACACAACTGAAAAGGATATAAATTACCAAATTCTAAACTGCTGAGGGAAATGAATATCATTGGGATAACACGAAGCACATGGGCTGCGGCGAGTTTCCCCATGAACCAGGAACGCGCCGTACCTGCTCTGTGGAAATCGATAGCAGGCCCACTGAGCTACTGTGTTAACTGCGAGCTTGCCTTGCACTCTTATCCTCTAAATCCACATAAATCAACACTCTGAGCTATAAAATCTCCTGCCCATATTCCTCTGTAAATCATTACATCTGTGGGGACCTCGACAAAATACCATAACATAATTTCTTTTGTACTTGGAATGTCTGGGAGAAATAATGAGTTTCAGCCTCCCCGCAATAAACTCTCCCAATATTCCAGTTATTGTCAGGCTTAATGAGTAAAAGAGAGAAGAAAAAAGAAAACAGAAAAGAAAACATAACGAGAAATAGTGGCTTTTCCGCAGCAATGATCACATGGAAACCTTATCCACATGAATCATTTCCGACGGCATATCAAATTGTGTCATTTGCCTGGAAACTAGTGCAGGTCTCAGAGGGAAGGAGAGGTGAATGAGCGTTTGCTGTAGAGAGGTGCAACACGGCGCAGGAAACTTGCCTTGAGACCCATCATAACAGGCTTTTTTCACTGCGCTGGAGGGCACGGGAATCTCGCTTCTTATCACCTAGACAGCGCAACCGCCCCGTCGGCCTCACGCGCACACAAAAGGCTTCCACAAGCCGCTCGCTATCTAAACCCGTCACCTACACGTATGATAAAACGCACTCTAACGCCACCTGACTCCATGCTACATTTATTTTATTTATTTTATGTTTTTCTCAATGCAGACACAAAACTAGCTGATGAGGAGAAAGTTATTAGGGAGCGTCTCTACGGGAGCGCTTAAAAGTTGGCAGAACTGCAAGCTTCGCAACAAAGTGAAAGTTCGCTTCTGCTCGCAAGCTGCTAAAGATTTCCAGGCTGGGTTTGATCAAGACAAAACTTTGGCCTTTGGTTGACGTGAATTCAGAGAGCAAAGCGCACACATTTAATGACTGCTAATGAGAGTCCTCTCTACTTTTATTTAAAGTTCTCCCAAGGCTAGGAAAGACGTACACTAACGAAGCAGAGGATGTGAGATCTGACCTGCAGGGCATTTTATTTATTTTTTCGGAGGAAAGGAGAAACATTGCATCTTAAAACGGCGCAAATGGACTTCCGAGGCCAAACAAGAAGTTTGCCTTCTTGTTTTTGTTTCTGTGTGTCACGTCCTCAATTTAGATCTTCTTAAAACACGAAAAAGAAGAATGTGCCTCTTGAAATCGTTGGACTCTGAACGACACATGTAAGCATCTGCTAAATAATCACCACACAAGCTTCACAACTACACCAAAAATAATTATGCCTCAAAGTGAAAAATAGAATTTGGACTTAAATAAATGATACAAACAATTTATCATTCTTCCATTCATGGCGGAATTGAATGACATGATAAATGGGCTGCACAACATCAGGAACATGTGTAATTACAAAGCTATAAAGTAAAAATAACTATAAAATTTATTGTTAATCAACACTCTTTTATATCGGTAACCCTACACAGCTCCTCTCCACTCCTTTAGGTTAGCTTTACCACCTCAGACAGGTTTGGCCACTCAGGGGATACAGAAGTCTGTACAGGTGGTTTAATATGTTATTGATCTGAAAATAGAAAAAAAACAGTGAAATACAAATGGAAACTAGATCCCGATGAGCTGATTTTCTGCATTGACAGTATTTACCTAAAAAGAAGAGTAGATTCTATAGCTATTACGGTATTCTCATAAAAAAACTCACCGTGTGCACACATCAGTTACGGGTATCTAGACACACTAGGGTTTAAAAAGCCAAATCTTCTCTCCTACCATTGTTCAGCACGTTTAAGTCCATTGGATTTTTTTATTTTATTTTTTAATGCCAAAAAAAATCTGATGCTGTGATCAGAGGAAAATAGAGCCATGCATTCCCTCCCCTTCCCTGCCTGTTGCTGCACACTGCCAGTCACCCGGCTCACAGATGTCTGCGTAACCTTCTTTGTGCTTACCAAAACAATTTGTAAACACAAACACGATATTACCTAGCCAGTTTGCCTGCTTGGTCATATTTCTCGTCAAATAAATACAAAGACGATTTAAAGTCAGATATTGCAATTAATAACTCCATGTAAGGTATTGGTGTTTTAAAACTATGGGTTGCAAGCTTAGAGTTGTATTATCTGTTAAGCTGCAGACTGCAGGCTAGCTACCTAGGCAACTGGATCTGCTGATTTAACTGTTTAGACTACCAGTATTACTCCAAAATGAGAAGAATGGCTAAAATCTATACTTATAAACTTGCCTATTATATTTTTTTGTTTTTAAAGTATGACCCTTAGTCAAAATTACAACAGATGTTGGAGATTTAAATCAAATGATTCATGTTTAATTATCGTTTTTCTCAGCAGTGTAGATTATCATGTTTTTTTGTTTTTACCTATGTTTATCATACAGTGACAAACTCATGTTGGCCTGGTCAGAATAATAAGGGCTGGTAGTAAAAATCTGGGTATCTTATATCTCTCAAAAGAGAACAAATGAGACAGAACTAAAATATTTTAATTAAAAACTGGCAAAAGTGTTTTAGCTTTCACTGCTGATTTACACAAATGATTGGGATAAATAGTCGACGCCGCTCAAATCTAAGCTCGGAGCGGAGAAAATAAATGATCGAAGAAGCCAACAGAGAAAGCGGAATCCGAACACAGCGAGTGACCGCTCAGAAGGAGGCGTGAATTTTGAGTCGACATAACACGGTCTCAAACTCAGGATTGAAAACAATGTTCTTTTGCCTTAATGCATGACATTAAATACAGTTTCTGTTCATTAATCATCTCTGAAACGATCAAATACGTCCTACCCTGATCACTCCGGGCCTCGTGTCCCGTACATTTTTCCCGACCTGAGCCCGCTTCCCCTTTTTTTTTGTTTTTCTTGACTTAAACAGGATAAACAACATCTGCCTTGATCGTAGGATGTTTTTCCTGAACAAACCACTTAGGAGGACTTTCTGCAAGCCAATTCCCACAAGCTGCTGTCAGTCACTCGCTGGCACTGCAACACTTAATGCCTTTGTCTGTTCTCCAATTTATCTTGTTAAGAGCAAATTGGGCTAACGGCTCGAAGCACGGAGAAAAAAAAAAAACTGAGAGGAGTACTCCCACGGCCACAGTAGAACATATGGCCCCCTTCACTCAAAAATGCCTCCCGAGCACTTATAGGGCTTCATGTTTACACCATATAAAAACCTGATTCACAAATTCCATGTTGGACCCGGCGGCCTGTTAGCCTCTGGCTTTTTTGATGCCCGCCCTGTAATAAGGCGAAGCTTTAGTGCTGCCCATTCTGCACCGCTGAGTAATTGGCATTCGAAATTACCATCCAGGCCGTGTTTCGCAAAGGGAAGTAAATCTTTGAATAACGGGCGCAAGTATTTACAAATGTTACAAGACATTTGTGGAGGGGGGAGAGAGGGGGGTTGTGATATTAGAATCCCTAAAAGGACAAACAAATAGGAGGCTGAATGCAGGGAGGATAAATGTCTAAACTGGGAATGGGAAAGGTAGATGCTGCATCTTTAAGAGCGGCACAAAAGCAACAACCAAAAAAAAACAAAAACCTATGCCTTTTTATTCCTTTGCATCTTCCGTGCGCTTATTCCAACGCTGCTCTCTCCTTGTTCCCCCTCCACACATCATTAAACATATTATTATAACATGACTGTCAGCCCGCGCCTCTCCTCGCTCCATTCTTGCTCTGCCAGGTAATCAATTTGTCGTCACTCTCTGTAACCCCAGTAAAGTCATCAAGTGAAATGAGTTACAGCTGCAAAGAGGCTTCAAGAATACAGGAGAGAGTGGGGGGGGACTGGGCAAAAAAGAGGACGTGAAAAAAAAAATGACAACACAGCCCAGGAATATTCTACCGCTTCATAGCACATCCCAGGTCTTGAAGATGAAATATTAATGCACAATTTGTTTATCTGCGGGCCCACATCTCTCCGGTGCCGAGCTGTTAATTTTCTATCGGCGCAGACAACGGATCAGTCAGTCATGAACTCTTCACAGCCATTACCGGGAGACATTTTGATTAAGTATTCCTAATGTAGTGGATGGGAAAGAATGAAAACACTCTGCCTGCCAACTTTTGATTGACCATTAAGCCACTGATGAATGTGCCTGTCAGAGAGGAGACAATTACCTCAACAATGAAGAAACTCTTCTGGAAGGCTTATTTCTCTGTAGGGCTGACACATTTACCAGAGTACAGGCGAGGCAGCCCAGAGCGTGTAAAGGGATCACTTAGGCATCTTCTCAAAAGTTCTCGGAATAAAAGCTGGGGGCATTGGTTTTCGCAGGCAAGGCGGCTTTCCTGAGCCTCGGGTGCGAGGAAAAACAAAAATATAAGCATATATATATATTTACCGTGTGAATGTACGGCAACGCGAGCGGGGGTGTGTGTGTGTAAACCGAGCAGATAAGGGTCTGAGTATCTTAAGCGACTGCACAGAGATGCCATGATTTGGCAGAGAACAATCGCCATCTGGTCGCTACATACGCAGACGTAATAAAGAGCGATAACTCCTCGACGCACCGCGAGCAAGCAATCGCATCCTAAGAACGCTGGAATGCCCTTGATCAATCTGGGTTTAATCCAGCAGCTCCATCACTGTTGGAGATGTTTGTTTTATGAGACGTTTTAGGGGGGGAAATGAAAGAGGAGGCGTTACGTTGAGTTGTGTGTTTGTGGTCGAGATTTGTATAAATATATATGTTGTGTTTTTTTTTTGTTACAATTAGACATGAGATCATAAAACAAACAATAGAAGATGAAGACGAGTAGTTCCACAAGCAACCTGATGTGACCTCCTGTACAAAAAAAACAACTATTCTGGTGTGTGTGTGTGTGTGTTGTGGAGGTGCGTGTTGCTCCGTCTCCCGTGGACGGACCTCACGGTAACAGTGTGTGTGTGAGTGTGAGGGAGTGCAATCCATTCTCCATTTGTCCATAAGATTATGAAGAGTTCACACAGAGTTCATCTGCTACGGATACAGGCAGCGGCGGCAGCACATTGTTCAAGCCCTCCGCTCGACACTTCACGCGGGACGAATCGAAACACTCTATGAGATTGTTTTTTTTATTTTCATTATTTAGCCGTGAGAAGCACTTTTTTAACATAAATGTAATAAATGCTGCACTTACAGCGTCATCAAACACAATCACACACCTACTATGCTTTCAGGCATGGTTCGGGTATCCACATGTATATCAAACTAGTTATTTTTCTTAATCTGTTTACACAGTTTTTTACATGAAATCCAAGAAACCCCCCCCCCATGGGTTTACATAGGATGAAGTAACGTTACCTTCCCCTCACAGCTATAGCTGCACACTGCCAGTCAGTTGGCTATACAAAACTTTTCGTCCATCTAGGAACATTTGACCCGTTGGAGGCATTTCCACTTGGGAAAACAAAAGCCACAGACAAGGACACAGTAAAATCCAACGAGGCGTCACTCATCACACTTGATCAAATGATGCTTTAGGACAAGTCTGTCATGGTAAAAGCAGCCCAACAGTTTAACGTTGCAACCTGGATACAGCAGGTAACTGCAGCTGATTATACTCCAAATGTTGCTCAAGAGGTTTTAAAGTAATACAGCATTTACCACATGGATGAACACATAATACAGGTTTATATGTTAGAAAGTCAGATTTTTTTTTTGTTCGAAATGAAAACATTAGATCGACCTGTTTTTTGTTTTTTCTGTTGTTTGTTTGTTTATTTTTAAATCTCCCCTTTTAACATGCCTGGTTTGTTTTGTTCTTGTAACTGGCAGCGATTTTGGTTTTCTCCTTTCATTTTCTCCAACCTTCCTGCTGAACGTTGGACTCCAGGAGCCCCAAAGTGAACCTTATGGGTCCCATCTGGAGGTCCCTGCAGAAAATCCAGCTGCTCAAAGTCTGAGCGTTGACACTTATGCAAGTTTGTCCTGAATAAACTGGATTATCTGGAGCTCCTTGGGACGCACAGAAGGAAAGGGGTGGTGTGTGTGTGTGTGTGTGTGTGTAGGGGGGGGTCCCACTGGATTAAAGTTTGAAATGTGTTTAAAAGCAGTTTCCAGTCAGAATAGAAATGAAGGCAGAAAACACAACGAGCCAGTGGTGTAAAGGTTGTGGCTGAGTCTCTTACCCGCAGCCCGTCGGGGAGCCTGCTGCTTCCTTCGTGGCATTTCTGCGCTTCTGTCTGCTTGTGGAGTCGCAGCTCTGAGTCCAGGTGAAATCTGAATGCGGTCTGCACGACGGCTTCCGTGCACACGCACGCACGCACGCGTACAGTGCGTGCGAGTCTTATTTCTCCCCGAGTTGCTCGATGTTATTCATACAAAAGAGAAAAAACGAGAAGAATCCAAAACGGGATCGTTTTTTTGTGTTTGTGTGTGTGGTTGTTGTTGCAGAGCAGCGGACGTCCGTCTCCCCTTCCTCTTCCTTCCTCTTCCTCCCCGGGCTCTGGCGTCTCTCTTCTCTATCCGCGTTTGTCCATCAGAGACTCGCTCAGGTGATCGACGCGTGTCAGTCAGCCGAGAGTCCGGGCGGAGCGGCTGCGGACGTGGAAACGTGCGCGTAAAAACCGGAGGGAAGGCGTTCCGGCGATGATGGCTCGCTGGATTACGCACGGAGACACCGATTCACAGAACAAACCGAACATTAAGAACTCCTCCCTCCTCGCCCCGGACCTGGTGATGGCAGCGAGACATTTGTTACAGCAGATAAGCAGGAGTTTATTAAAGGAACAGAGGCCAGAGAAGCGATTCTGCCTCCCTGCGTTTCTCTCGCCTTTTTCCTTTTTATTTTCCCTCTCCTGCCTCGCAGCTTCCGCTTTCCTCGCTGGAAAGAAGTTTGAAGGATCTCCCGAGGAGAAAAGAAATGAATGAAAGCGCTCGAGGCGTGTGCATTGAAATAATTACACTGTCGTCTCAAAGCTCTCTTCATATCCAGTAACAAAAATGCATCACGCATACATTTTTGCTGAATACAGTAGAAATCCAAACTTCCATTTAAAAGCAGACAAAAACTCAGTCCGGATGCTCAAACCAAACCGATGGAAAATTAAGTGGAAGGAAAAACTCTACAAGATGCATTGATAAGCAATGCCTCTGGTCACCAGGTGGTGGCATCCTGGGGATTTGTAAAGGGCCCAGGTGTTGCTACTTGCGGAGCTGAATGGATCTGGTGATGAAATGAGAGGGGAGTCACAACACAAGGTAACTAGGCAAACCAATGAATTAACTAAGGAAACCAGCGAGCTTTTATTTTGACGCAGAAGTGGTAAAAATGAGGAAGAACGAGATGAGCTAGTGAGATAGAATGAGGAAAGAAAAATGTGAGTTTGGAAAACTGAAGGAAAGCGACTAAATAAGCCGGGAGGTTTAAATATCGCACGAAAAAGATAAACCAGAGAACAAAAGTATTAGAAAAAGGAAGTAACTGGTGGACAATAACAAATACAGAGAACTGATTAGAATATTAGACTTAAATAGATATAAGTAAGAAAACAACAATCCCAAAGATGGTGAAAGAAATCTGTGATTAAAAAAGCTGCCTGTTTACAGACGGCTCTATGCAAGCATAATGATTTAAAGTTAAGTGGAAGGAAAAAGTATGGTAGGAAAAAATTACACGCTCCTCAAAATAAATTAGAATGTCATTAATTGGTTTCAGCAATGCAATTCTAAAGGATTATAACAACACAGTCCATTAAAGTAGAAAATCTCAGTAGTTTATTTCAGTAGATTTTGATGATCAGGACTCACGTGACTAATTTATAGTTTTATAAAATTCTAATGTATAACATGAGGGCAATTAAAAATAGATTTTTACTACAAAAAAAACGTTAACAATGCTTTTTTTCTATTTTTATATGTACAAAAACAGTTTTATAAATCTCAGGAGGTGTTGCAGAAATCTCTTTCATTGCACAAAGACCTATTCAATGTATTACTAGTCTAAATATGCAAGATTTGATTGAAAAAAAGCACTTTGTAAAATAAAATTTCCGCCATTTTCTTACGGTGCTTACAGTTTAAAGGGGTGAACCAATACCCATCAAATACATTTGCATGCCTCAAAAAATTGATATGTTTTATTACGGGTGTCAGTGTCGCCCCCTGACACAGGCCACCCTGAGCCATGTCATTCCTATCAAAAACCATCACCAGCCAAGCAGAAGTTTTATACCTATGAAATCTCAGGGATTTCTCTGAAATGTTAGACAAGATTATTTTAGTATTAAACATGAAATAAACGCTCCTTTTTTGACACAATTTAAATTTAAACAGTTTTACATCTAAATGTCAGATAGGACTAGATTAAAAATGCTTATTTCTTTATGTTGTTTACTTCAAAATGATGTTTTCTTTACACTTTTTACTCCAGAAGAATGTTTATCCAACGGATTCTTTCACAGCACATCCTTCATCCCGGCAGCGGCTGCCCCATAAAGGCTTGCTTTCTCTTTTAAAAGCCTCTCCTGACCTAATCAAATATGAAGCTGAGGTGATGGATGACTTCATTTCAGAGAGACAACACCCCTCAGAGATCCAGGCTCGCCCCGCATTACAAATGGCTTCCTGATAATATTCCATCACAGTATTTTGTGTCTGCCACTCATTTCGCCGATGATACCGGAGACCTCCCGTGAACTCCGCCTGAACTTGCGTGATTAATCATGGCTCAGATCCAGCTCGGGCCTTACCTGTTTGACAGCTCCGAACACCTAGTGTGTACACAAAGCATGAGCGCGCCATGACAGCCGTTGCAGCGGTGCCCACCACCGCCTCGCCTTATCTCTTCATGAAGGGCCTCGCTCCATTGCCACCCACACCCACTCTGTATCCTTCCCACAGCTGCCTCTCCACACCTTTCCTACCCAAACTGTGAAAATAAAAATGTTTCTTATCAGTCCTGGCGTTTATAACTTTTTACCAGCCACTCATGCATGTCATCCATGCGCAGATGGCGGATTCTGTCATCCTTTGAGTCTTGATGAGCTTTTCCTACACTCACACGCATGCCGTTCTTATACCTGACTGCGTTTGAATTTTGCTCAACATGTTTATTGAAAGTTTTTTTTTTTTTTTTTTTGGTGGAAAGCACCTGTGGCATTCATCAAACTCGTTAAGAAGCTTCTCTAATAAAGAACAAGAAACAACAAACTGTCCATGTTAAAGCAGTAAAATATGCATATTTTTTTGTGGCGCAACATCATTTCATCTGCGACCGCCAGACTGCAGACCCTGCACCCCAGCGCTTTCATTGCCATTTCTGGGGATTTTAACCATGTCACTCTCACCTCAACCCTACCCACCTTCAAGGAGTTTGTGGACTGTAAAACCAGAGACAATAACACAATAGACCTGCTGTATGCTAATGTTAAGGATGCCTACAGTGCCACAGCTCTACCTCCACTTGGCAGAGCTGACCACAACATTCTGCACCTGAAGCCACTCTACATCCCTGCTGTCCAGAGGCAACCTGTGGTCACCAGAACTGTTCGTCAGTGGTCACCGGAGGCTGAGGAGACCCTCCAGGGATGCTTTGAGGTAACAGACTGGGATGTTCTCTGTGACGCACAAGGAGGGGAGATCAATGACTTCACGGACTGCATCACGGATTACGTTAACTTCTGCACCAACACCATCATCCCCACCAAGACTGTGCGCTCTTACCCCAACAACAAACCGTGGGTGACCAGGGACATCAAGGCAGTACTGAACAGGAAGAAGGCTGCATTCAGGAGCAAGGAAAAAGAGGAGCTGAGATGAATACAGAGGGAACTGAGGGTGAGGATTGAGGAGGGGAAGGACAGCTACAGGAGGAAGCTGGAGAGCAAGCTCCAGCAGAACAACATGAGGGAGGTGTGGAGTGGGATGAGAGCTATCACTGGTCACAGCAAAAAGGGCGACCAGCTGATGGAAGACCTACAGGAGGCTAACCACCTAAACCTGTTTTTCAACAGGTTTGATGAGATTATACATCTCATGAAAAGTGGGGGATCGGGAAATGATTTGTAGTATAAAGTGATGTGATGCCTGAGGCATGTGGAGGGGCAAATACGGAGGTCGCCCCTCAATGTTATTTCGATCACAAGTTGAAACGTTTGAGAAGCGCTGCTCTATGACACGCTGACAATTAACATTGTCACCTTAATGTGTTGAAACATATCTGGAGTGTTTACAGAGTTTACAGTTTACCTCACAATTGGCTTACAAAGTAATGGGTCAGATTCTGCTGATCCTGCCTCTTATCTTATTTCACACTGTTCTGTTAAAGCAACAGTATGTAACTTTTCAACCTTCATGTGATGTTTTCATGATTTAGGTGATTATATGTTATATTGGTGATTTATATTTATAATTCAGCTTGATTTGTATCTACATGTTATATATTAGTAATCCATTACTTACTGCAAATACAACTTCTCTTCTCGCTGTTCCTCAAAATGAACAACCCGTGAGAGCATCCGGTTCAACAAAATGATGAATATTCAGAAAATTGCTGCAAAAAAGAGCAACTCAACTAAATCTGCATTGATCGGAATCCGCTTTTAATTGTTCACAAGAGCTTTTCATTTGTTAGTTCAGCAGGCGCGGGAGTACCTCAGGCTGAACTTTTTTTATAAATCTATTATATAAGTACCAACATGTATCAGGGACATTCAGAATAATACATTTTGAGTTTAACAAATATATTAGAAATATATATATATATATATTTATATACATATATATACTTTTGAAGCGTGAACAGAATCAACTATTTATTTACTGTCAGGAAATCTGTGTTGGAGTGGGTCATTTGTTTGAAGACCTCTGACCTCTGACGTTCACTCTAGAGTAGTTTAACTCATCCTCAGTCTGTCTTGGCCTCATTCAGCAGGATCTGACCCATTACTTTGTAAGCTAATTGTGAGGTAAACTGTAAACTCTGTAAACACTCCAGATATGTTTCAACACATTTAAAGTGACAATATTAATTGTCAGCGTGTCATAGAGCAGCGCTTCTCAAACGTTTCAACTTGTGATCGAAATAACATTGAGGGGCGACCTCCGAATTTGCCCCCCCACATACCTCAGGCATCACATCACTTTTATTCTACAAATCATTTCCCGATCCCACACTTTTCACGAGATGTATAATCTTAAGTCTTTGTAGTCTGCATCCCTTTTCCCCTAAGAGCTGGAACCAAGCAGGAAAGACTTCCATTGAGACTGAATATTGACATCAGGTAGTTAAAAACCTAACTGCAATTAAATGCTAATATTTGATCTTTTCCTTTAATGTGTCTTTATGTAGTAAGGGTACCTTCTGAAACCTGCTTTGCTTTCAGCTGTTGCATTTAGAGGACGGACAATGCAGCAATTAAGCTGTGTTATTCCTCTCTCCTCATCTCTGACATTTGTGCCTGTCTCCTCCCGATTGAGCATTTCAGACGAATTTAATTGGAGGAATGCGAGCTCTCATATGCACTTAACAAGGAATTCAGACTGTAAACTATAAAAACTGATGGGAAATGTGTCAAGCTTTTTCTGTGTGTCATTAGGAACAGAACAATTGTGAAATGGCTGCATTTCCTTTCATTACTGATGTGTGGTTTGGCAAACACTCCAGTTGGCATGAGTCCTCATGGGGAATTCTGTAATAACTTTGTGTACAAATACTACCATGTATTATATCACAAAAACAATAATAATATAAAAATCCTATAGCATGATCTAGTTGCTTCTACTGCTGCTAAAAACAACACATTGATTGTTGCAGTTCATATCAACTATATAAAAAAGACTTAAAGACCAAAGAAGCCTCTGTTTACTGTTCTAGTTTTCAGCAACTTATTCTGCATAATATTCTGTCTTTTTGACAATGTACTCTACATAACTCAAGTATGACATTAGCTGAGCAACTGTTCTAGATATCTGCTCAAGACGTAATGCAGTAGAACGTGTGCAGGACTGATAAGTGGTCTTATTTTTTTGTCTTTTTAATGTATTTAGATGTATAAAGTGATGATTTCTTTTAAGTCTTTTAACCTACTTTTGTGTTGTCACAGTGATTCCATATAACTTATTTGTTGGTTTTACAGAACTGGCAGTAAGCAGGCAATAGTGCGGGTATTGGAAATGAACTTTTTTCCAAGAAAATTGGCAAATCACAATTAATACGTAATTGAATATCATTTCAAATATGGCCTTTAGGTC
>JAVLVB010001109.1:1229680-1244400 GCA_032876305.1 Orestias chungarensis
ATAAAACAGTACTGTTCAGTTTTGGTAAAACTGAACAAAAGTGGTAGTGTTTTGCCTTAAGGAAGACTGCATTTCCCATGAAGACCAGAACATAGCAGCATAAATCCCTGATCTCCTCACCTGCAGTTGGATTTAAGTACATTTCTGTTTCCAGTGGCTGTGTGAAGGATGAATAGCGATGAGTTAATCTAATTACAGTGAAACAATGTTATGAAAGTGGCCTATGCCTCAAAGCAGTCACCACATTTGTAGTTGTCTTGTGTTGCAGGGTTCCTGCCACCCTCCTCAAAGTTGCTTAGAGCCGGTTAAAGCGATATGGACCCCCCTCGGGCCATGACAGAGGTGTCATGGTAGCTGTAAGAGGTGTCATGGTAGCTGTAAGTCGACGTATGAACACAAAAGTAATGAAAACATTTTATAAAGGGTGGAAATGTTACTTTGTGTTGCTTTAATTGTGGTAACTTTGTTTGATATCAAGGACATTCATAACACTGAAGTGTCAGAAAAATGCAAAAACTGAAGAAATCTGTAAGGGTAAAAAAATTCCTTACTCCACTTTTGGAAATCCAGGATATCAGACCTGCTCACATGAAAAGTTTTCTAAGTTCTCTGTGAATCCTAAAGGCCTATTAACCCCTTGGTAGACTATCTCTGGTCAGTTTTCCATTTAAAATTCTTCACAAAACATTTCTACTGCTCTCTTCACATTACTTGATACATCTTATTATATTTTCATCTCAGTAGTGAGTCTAATTATAATACCTTTGTCACAATCAAAAGGAGGCATAAGAAAAAAAACTGTCTGTTCTCTAAAGCAGAATTTTTATGTACAGCAGACAGCCTGTGATTGAAGTCTGGTTTTATAACATTTAAAGAAGTGTCGACAACATACACCTACAGCTAAAAGCAGCAGCTTGATTTCAGTTTGTTAAAGCCCGTGAAACCTTACTAGTGGTAAAAACAAAGAGCTGTTAAAAATTCATTGTCTTATAAAAAAGAAATCTGAGGGTTCCAGCTGCGTGATTGACAAGTGGTTAAAAATAAAAAATAAAAAATACAGGAAGACATTGCACCAATTCAAAGACGGAAGCTGAAAAAGAATATGTTTTAAGATTGAGGAGTAAAGAGATGGAACAAGAAACCAGATCGGATTTATCTATGATCATAAACAAACAATAACTGCTTTTGAAATACTTTCATGTTGGTATAGTGAATCATCTCAAGATTGCAGTGATTTATCCTAAATATGGTCAATAGTAATTTGGCATGATTTTTTTTATACACAGCGTGCTTTAAAAAATTTTGGGATCCATGGTTGAAGATGTTTTCATCATCTATACCTACTTGTTTTGCTGGAGCCTGTTGTAAATCTCTAGCAGCCATTAGACGAAAGGCAGGTAAATCCTGGATAGGTCACCAAGACAGGACACACAAGCATGTTTAACTTTATGAAATTAGCAGACGCTTTAATCCAAAGCGATTTACAAAGTAGACACAATGTTACAGTTAATATATTAATCTGACCATAAATTATCTAGAGGAAAATATTTAGTCAGAGTCCGTGGTGACAGTGAAGAGATAGAGGGAAGTACAGAGAGAGTAGTAGAGGTGGTATGGAGGTCTGGGTAAGAGTTAGAATAGGAGTTAATCTTTGAGGAGGGGGTTCTTCAAGAGTTTCTTTAAGACAGACAGGGACGCTGCCATTCTTGTTGATCTTGCTAGGTCATTCCAACATCTTGGAATAAGACATGAGAACAGGCTTGATTTTCTTAAGCGTGGTGTAGGCACTGCTAGACGACAATCCATTGATGACCAAAGTGACCAAGTGGTGAAATAAGCCTTTGCAAGTGTTCAAGTAGATGGGAGCCGTACCCTTAAGCGCTTTGTGGGCTAGCATCAGGGACTTGAATCCGATGCGGGCAGCCAGGGGTATCCAGTGAAGCTCAATGAACAGAGCGGTGACACAGGACGTTTTGGGCTGAGTGAAGACCAGAAATGTTGCAGCGTTCTGTATCATTTGTAAAAGTTTCACCGTACACGTTAGGAGTCCAGTCAGGAGTCAAGGCGCAAGATAACCACAGACTGCACAAGAAGCAGATGGGTTACGTATCTCTGTGTCTTTCATATGTTTATAAATGCGAAGCGACAAGATGGAGAAACGGAGGCAACATGATCTTTAAGTCTATAAACCATGCACATTCACACATAAAGGCTGTCTTACAGAGACCAATTCATCCGTCACTGATGCTTCGGACTGTGCGGAAAGAAAGAGGAGCCAAAGAGAACCCCTACATTCACCTGGAGAACAGAAAAACCTCTGGCAGAAATAACCTAGGTTTTTCCAACTGCACCACCATGCAGTCCACAGTAAAGAGACATCAACAAAAAATAACGTAGATTCTTACAATGATTTTTTTTCCCCCTCTGCTAACAGTTATAGTAACCAATGTAGTTTTTATATTCACTTTAAATGGGAAAAACAAGTAAACAAGGCAGAGGAGTGTAAATCCTAAAAAATCAGGTAATAACTATAAGGAAAAAGCTTCTGACCTAAACTTAACCATATTTGCAGTCAACTTAAAAACATACTTTTACGCCAAGGACTGTTTACAGTGAACGATAGGGGGCATAAAGATCTCATACCAGGCATGAGAATAAATGTGGAAGTTGCTGCATCTGCAAATGTTTTCTTTATCTGCAGGATGACACCATGTGTCCAGCCAGACTGAGGATTAATGGGTATATTATGGTACAAGAACCGCCCCCCCTCCCCCACTGAGAAACAAGAACACATTGTAGATAAAAGCTGGTGAGAATGTAGCAGCCAGTGCAAGTGTTGAATTTGTTGCCATTGAAAATGCAGCTAAAGGAGCTGTGTGGGACATGTTTGTCCTCAGGGCTGAATGTAACAGATGACAGAGATCATTCGAGCTTTTTTTTTTTTTTTGCATCAGTCACAACTCTCTCCTTTATAACGGTTTTTAGTGTTCTGTCAAGACGCACCCAGCGTTGTAATATTTGCTCCACTGTTTGTAGCTATTCAAGAGCCAGCTTTTGCAGCCAAGGATCAGACTGCCTTCGGCCGCCACCCATCCCACACAGCCCCTGACCCCTTTGGCCCCTCCCACTGGTTGTGAGCCAATCGGAAGGGGGACCCACGTCTCCTCTATGCCCGGCCGGGCTCCATGGGTGAAAGCCCGGCCACCAGGCGCTCGCCATCGTGCCCCACCTACAGGCCCGGCCCCAGCGTTGGGCCCCGGTGACCCGTGTCCGGGCGAGGGAACATTGGCTCAAGTTTTAGTGTTCATCTAAAGGGGTCTTTTGGGCTGCTCTTTGTCTGATCCCTCACCTAGGACCAGTTTGCCTTGGGTGACCCTACCGGGGGCATAAAGACCATGACAACATAGCTCCTGGGATCGTTGAGACACGCAAACTCCTCCACAACGATAAGGTGGCAGCCCAGGGAGGAGTCATCTATGGTCATGAGCTTTGGGTCATGACCGAAAGAACGAGATACCGGATACAACCGGCTGAAATGGGTTTCCTCCGCAGGGTGTCTGGGCTCTCCCTTAGAGATCGGGTGAGGAGCTCGGCCATCCGGGAGGGACTCAAAGTAGAGCCGGTACTCCTCTACATCGAGAGGAGCCAGTTGAAGGGGCACGGGCATCTGCTTACGATGCCTCCTGGACGCCTCTCAATGCAAATCTCTTAACCTTATAGTAATTCAACTTCTGATTCCTTAATTTTTATTTCTTATAAATGCTCTTGTCTGCAATGTCACAAGTTTTTAACTGGTTTGTGGTAGTTTCTTCCCAGTTTTATGTCAGGATATACATTTCACAGCACAACAGCTACTTCATTTTCATTGTAAAAAAACTAAAAAGAGACCTGCAAAACTTGTAGATACAACAAATAAAATACACTGAATCATGTAGTGGCATATGTTTTAGTGAGCAATTTTATCTGCTGTGACCTAAAACTCTCACCTATGTAATGGTAAAATACTCAACTTATCAGAAGGGCTTTTTTTTCTGTCGGAAGTGGAGTTCAAAACTGACTGTGTCAATACCTTTCAAGTAAAAGCGGCGGGACATGCATGGCGGGGGTAACGCTCACCTTTTAATTCAACCCAATACCACCCGTACAAACGCTCTTTCTTACAATGCTGCTTGACCTATTTCTTTTCATGTAACGTATCGTCAAAGCAGCCTTGTGAAATAGCTTAATTATTCATGCTTGATTTCAAAATGAAGAGCTTTGAGAACATGGCTCCACGGGAGGATCGACACACGCAACAGTGCTCCTACAAGCACACACACTGAGCCACGCCGGGGCCCCACAGGCTCAACGGAAAGTAGAAAAGAAAAAAAAAGCCTGACAAAGCCTTGACTGACTTCGTCCACTGCGTCGTGCACAGAGAATTAAAGCATGAGCGAAGATAAATGCGCTGTCAGCGGCTTTAATGATTTATTTCAAACATTTCTCTCGATTCAATAAGGTTACAATCTCTGGAAGGTAATTGTTTACAGAGAAATAGAGGGCATTTGTTTGTTTTATTGAGCACTGAGCAGAGTGAACGCGCTTAGCTCAGAAATAGACGCTTCGTCATAAATATCAATTCATCGTTTTAGACTCCTGTGTGCCTGTAATTCTCACACTTACGACGCTATTCTGCACGAAAAAGTAGTTGAATCCAAGCCAATTTCTTTACATTAGGAGCAATTTCTTTACAAATGTTTTATATTAAACTAAGAGAAAGTGAAGACAATGAATATTTTTCAAATATTGATTTCATTTATTAGGGCAGCTTGTGAAACAGTAATTGCCACCTGAACCTATTAACTGCTTGTGCCAACCTTGGTAGCAACAGCCATCAAGAGTCGGTGGTGACGGACTTTGCCCTTTAGGATTTTTTTAACAGGGTGCAGAAATTATGGTTCCATCACACTATCACTAACATATTTGTCTCTAATTATAATGTTGAGTCAATTTTTTTCTTTCTTCTCAGTCCTTTGTGCTCGTATCGGACTCAGAGCTGTCTCATGTCGGCTTATTTCTTATTTTTGAAGTCTCTTGAGTGTGCAGTTTTGTCCTGAGAAGGTTTTCCACTGCTCAATTTCATCTCCGTTTGTAAATATCGGCTCTTACTTTAGTTTTCTAGGGTTTTAAAGCCTTAAAAAACAGCTCTGCAATCATTCCCAGGCCGAATGGTGCCAGTTAGCCGTTTTATGTTTTGCTTTTTGAGATCTTTCCGGCTGTTTAGTGAGTTCCGGTTAAGTGATTGGTTGATTCTACAGATCTAGGTCGATCAGATATGGTCATGTCTAATGAAATACAACTGTTTGAAGATAGTTAATGATGTTAATATTGCATTTATGAATAGGTCCCCTTCGAAAAAACACACAAGGTTGATAAAATTGAACCAACAGAAGTTTATCTTTAAATAAAAAAAATGCAACTTAGATTGCAGCTTAGATACAACTAGATTAACAAAGTCACAAGGTAGGATTTCAGAGGGGTCTCATACACAAAGAGATGCCAATAGGTTGAGGGCAACTGAATGCTGATGATTTACTGAGGATGGCAAAAAGAAAAACAAACTGTATGGGGTTAAATACCGATTCTCTTGCATTTACGTCTTTTTTGCGTGTTTCTTCTTTACTCCCCTTTGTTAAGGTGTTTGAGCCTCTTTGTTTGTAGGGTCCGAACAGCTATGCAATGCCCTTGCCTCTGTGTGAGCGGGCCGCAGTTAGGTAAGGCATCACAGCAGCCTGTCACTTGTCCCTTGCTATTGCTTTAGTCCGCGTCGACAGTCGTGTCCACCCTGGGTTTGTCAGTGTCTATTCAGACCTGACCTGTCTTGTTCAGCTCATGGCAGAGGATGCTGATGGACATTTCCAGTTCTCCTTCTCAGTGTCCATCACTCGGGCACGGGATGCATCCCTGACGCATCTTAGTTTGAGCTCCTGAAATTTGTTGACAGTTGCAGAGGGTGGTCTGCAGTTCTGCCACCCTCAATTAAGGCAGATGTGATGCGATTCTGACTTGAGGGATGTAGGTTGCCTGCTGTGCATAAATGTTCAATTGCGGTCGATCGATAGCTTGCTAATAGGTTTTGAAAATTGAAAACAATGCAAATAGAACAGATACACAAAGACCACTGAGGGATTAAAAAAAAAACAAGCCCAAAGGGCTAAGTGAAGGTTAGGTGAAATCATTTATTTATTTATTTCCAGTCCTGGTGGATTAGATTCATTCATCCTCTTTTATGTGTGTTGCTTTGCTGCCAGTCAGTCGCGTGTTTGGTCTCTTAATTTCCTGCGAGTTGCTGATGAAAAAGAAGGAGTATTTAATTAGCACTCCCTCTGTTCTGCTGAAACTGCTAGTGTGTTTTTTTTTTTTGTTTTTTTTTTTATGGGACCAAGAGAGGAGCTTCAGTCTCTTTCTAATGGAGATGGAGGCAATCAGATAACCAACAGTGCCACCAAAGCTCTCTTTTCCTCTTCTCAAAGAGGACAACCTCAGCTTTTAATAAACATGTAATAAGAAGGAAAACAGCTGGTAGCTGCATCACAGATGGTGCCGTTCTTGGCTTCTCTGAGAAAGGGACCACGCGTACAGATGGCTCATTATTCCAGCATTTGCTTATGCATATTGCACAAAATTTTATTCCAATGCTTAACAACCAGTGTAAGCAATACAGGTGTTGCTATTTTTCACAAGGATCCTCTTGCAAAGCAAAGTAGGCAGACAGCGTCTTGGTTTGGTTTTATCTTTTGATGTGGATCAAACTCACGCAAACCTCAATAAACTATTTCTCCGCATCAATATTTCATCGCTCGTCTCTGTTTGTATGGAGCGCCACGCTAATCTGCACTCAGGTGCAATTCGTGCCCAAACCAGCTGTCAGTCTCGCCGTGACTGCAGCTCTTTTCTTTCAGAGTGCACCTTCATGTCGTGGAGGTAACAGCCTGCGAATACCTCAGCGGGTCGTTGATTAAGATGGAGGGAGTGGTATTGATCACAAAACAAAGGCAAAAAAAACAGTAAAAACAAGGAAAGCACAGTCGACCAGATAAGGCTAATCACCTGGAGCATTCATCCTTGACCTGCATAGAACTCCTCGGCCCGAGTGCTTTTCTCTAAAAAAAACCCCACAAACATCCAACTACCCTGCATGTTTCTGAACTTTTGCATCCTCTGTGTATTATTTATATGCACTCAAATAGAAAATGTCACTGGTGGAAAATAATTTGACTGAAAACAAGGCAAAGGATTATGTCCCACGGGAGAATAATATTCTTTTGTCGAGGCTTTTTTTAGATTGACTGTTTTAAATTACAGATGCTCTCTAATTGGCCACGGTCAAATAAAACCCGCCTAATGAGGCATTGCATTCATTTGCTTATTTCCTTTCAAGTCGTTTCCCTTTGTATCTGAGAGCAAAAAGTCTGCTCTTGCTCTTGCGCTCGCTGTTGTTTCGGGTATTCTTAGTCAAAAGACTCTCGTGACTCCAATGAATATGTAAATATTATTATTTATTTTTTACCGCAGCAAAAGAGCTGAAACTGTGAATTTACTCATTATCTATAAAGAGCAACATTGCTACTGCAGCTCAAGTACGATGAACACCACCTGCTTTTTAATCATAGTGTAGAACTTATAGAAAGAGTTTCTGTTTAAAGGTTATGAGCAGTTAAAATCTTACCAACAATAGTTAAATATTGGGCTGTGCTTTTTCAAGATGAATCCAGATACTTGTGACGCAATCTATACGCTATTTAAAGATTGATTTTTACAGTTCATAGTTGGAAATACAACAAGAACACAATCTAAAGTCCACTATCTAACTGGGAAAGCCAAGTTACCTTTTTTTTTCTTTCAATATAATTTTCCTGTCATTCAAAATTAGAAAGATTGCAGGTACTTCTAAATCAGAAAGACACACATACTGCTGTACAACCTCTATTGGTTGGCATTTTTAGATTCAGATTTATGATTTATGGCCTTAACTGCTAATAGTTGTTAGCAATGCTTAACTCCAGTGGGAAGTCATTTCTGTATCTGAGACAGAGATCAAACACACAACATAAAGAGTTGTGAAAGCTATATTGAAAACGAAAGTGAGTTAGTCTTGATATCAAACCTTCTATACAAATGAATTCTCAAAGCTCAGAGTGCTGCACAAAGCAATCACGTGGCTTAAGAAGAAAATCAATCTGTCAATTGGCAAAAAAGAGACAGTTTAGAAGGTTAAAACTATACATAAAAAAACCAGCATAAAACTATTTCAATTTTAATAAGACCCACTATAGAATTTCCGATGGTTATTAATGCAGTTTTAAAATAAAACGCCAAATACAGCCAAGTCCAATACCAACAGTGATAAATGCTTATTTTTGTTTTTTTTGGGGGGTTTTGCTGGGCATCTGATGTTTATATTGAAACTGAAATATTCTGACTACCAAAGAGCTCAATGTAAACTGCTTATGCCTTTATGGTTGGACATATTCTTCAACTTCACACATGCAGAGAGAAATTGTCCATTAGTATGACCTAATACACATTAAGTGTCGGGTTTGGTTGTTCTGTAGTTTGTTAGTCTATTTTCAGACCCTTTGCTGTAGTCAGGAGATATCTAATAAAACCAAAACATGAATTCTCAGAGAGAAGTGATTAAAACTTCTTACTTGACATCCAAGTACAGCTCTGAGCAAGTAGGTGTCTTTTTTGGTAAACATCAAAGTGAGAGTAGACCCCAGTGCAGACACGGAACCTGCTGGAGGGAACACTTCGGTATCCCACAGAACAATTTAGGAAGAGGGATATTTGTTCCCTTTCTGGGTCTGTCACCAAAGCAATTGCAAATGAACCACCAAGGCCTTCATCTCGCACCCTGCAATCTCCATTACGTGATGAACTTACCATGGACGTCTCCTTTAGAGTGATGATTAAGTGTGCTAATCACAAGTGAGGAGCAAGAAGCAGACACTTTCATCCTGTCCGCTTGTGTGCGAGCGTGTGTCCTGAAACATCCGAGGGATTTTCTTTCAGACCTCCTCACACTTGACACTCCGTGTATGCTGGAGCTGTCCTGTCCAATTTATTACAGGAGTCAATGTGACCTTTATCCCAGCAATGACTATAATGTACTTTAGCACATGTCAGTCTCAGGTCAGGATCATCCCCTGTGTCATATGTTTTGTCTTGCATGTAGTGCAGCCACTAGGGACGTCGCTGTGCTCTTTTAGGCTGCAGCAAGTTCAACTGTAGAGGGAAAGCAAACAGCTAATGGCTGCAGGAATCATGTAGCATGCTATTAGAGGGCTGTTTAGTAGAACAGGCTGTCATAGATATTTCTTTTTCCCATATAATAGCTTTGTTGAGAACAATACAAGCATTACAGAATGGTTTAAATCCTACTTTATCAGCCATAATAAACATGTAATAAGAAGGAAAACAGCTGATGTTCCTATCAGGCTGCAGCAAATACAAAAAAAAAAACAAAAAAAACAAAACAGAAGAGCTTAAAAGCTTAAAAGCATAGGTAGGTTGCATAAAATAACTGTCACATGTTTTTTGCTCTGATTTCGCCCCTCATACTCTTCTTATTGCTCATCAGCTAACTTGTCAGGTCTGCTGTATCCCTTTGATGGCATCACTGACAATTAGCAAGACGATGCCACACAAAACCATCTGGACAGGCACATCTCTCGTTGCTGAGGGAGACAGTTCCTGGCGTGACAAAAATAAATCTCAAGGTCAGTAGCTGTCACTTTTTAAAAAGTATCAGATTCCTTCAGAGGTAGATTTATGAGATTGGATTTATTTTGAGAAGGTTTACAGGCTAATGACGGGGTGTCTGAGGCTGCTGAGAGGCGGGGAGGAATTAAATCAGTGAGGTGCACAAACCTGTGCCTGCTTTTATATCAGGAAATGTTTTATCCGCATTTATAGACACAGTGCTGTGTAAAAAAGTATTTGCCCCCTTACAGACTTATTATATTGATGTTTTTTATTGACACATGCCTTTTATATCAAATAGGATTAATATTAGACAGTTAAAACCAAAGTAAACACACCACATCTCCCAAATGACAGTTTTATTCATTAAGCAAAGGGAAAACCTGCCCAAGCCTACTTTTACCTGTGTAAACAAATTTGAATTCACTACCTTAGTGAATTGTTTTGAATTCTGGGCTCTGTTTTACCAGCCACACCCAGATTTGATTGCTGCCTCACCTATAGATTCAAGAAATCACTTAAATAGAGCCTGCATGACAACAACAAGCATGCTACCAGATCTCAAGAAACAACACGTCAGAATCCGTTTCTATAAGGGATTCAAGAATAAATGAAAAACCAACTGACATCTAGCAATCCAGAAAGGCTTACAAAGCCTTTCATTAAGGCTTCGGGACTCCAACTCAAAACAACTTTTTCAAAGATAAGGAAGAAACATGCACGAATAGCATCAATGGGAAAGTTCCAAGACAGAAACCACTGCTGCCCAAACAGAACATAAATGTCTATCTTATATTAACAATCTCGTGGACTTTTGGGAACATTTTCTGGGCTGACAAGACAGTAGTGGATCTTTTTGGAATGTATTTAACCTGTTACATTTAGAGTAAAACCAAGCAATTCAGAAAAAAGACCATCCTACTAACAATAAAATAATATTAGAAGGCTGATGATCAGGGGCCGCTTTGTTGCTTGAGGACATGGCCGAATGGAGTATGGATCATTCCTAAGGCTCAATGACTCTAGGTTAATGCACTGTTTGTACAGTTTCTTTGACCGATAGAAGGTTTGGAGTGACCAAGTCTTTACAGCAGCCCTACACTGACCAATGGACAAGAAAATCCCCACAATGATGTAAAAGAACACACAGAGACAGGCTGCTTGACTTCAAGTTAAATATGACAGCCCTGCCATGCCATTTATTCAGGACAGTCAGAACAAAAGATCAATTATCAAGACGAGTGGGAAATTGATTTTTTCCCTTGCCCATATGCAGCAAGTAAATATTGGATGCCTTGACATACCTCTTTGGATTGGATTTGAAGGGCCTCGGCAATGAAAATCAGACTGCATGTAAGTCTTTTAAGGCTCACAAGCGGCACGATCTCGGCACAACAGCAGGATTTGTGGTTTACATTCTTCCCTTGCTTTTGTGACCTATTCAATTATTATCTGCACTTATAGGGAAATATTATACAAAAAATTTGCTATGTTGGCTTTTACTCTGCAATCATTTAAGTCCTTGTTGATGTAATATTTCTGTTTCGATTATTTCAGGCAGACTAGGGATCTCTTTTGGAGAAAAAAAGATCCTACAGGGCAGACATTTTGACTACCCACAGCTTTGTATTTTTTATTTTATTTTTATGACACAAACTGTATCTTATAAAAATGTCTCACTAAAATTTCACAAACATTTTTTGGTATGGCAAGAATTTGTGTTTATTGTTGCAGAATTATTTATGTACCTCACTTGCAGTATTAATGTTTCTACACTGATGCCCATCTCTAGGAAAGGGACAGACGCAGGGTACCCTGGACGGTTGACACTCCGTTGCAGGGCAACACAAACAGGGGCACAGCAATTACCATGTACGTACAATCGGAGGAAATTTAGACTGAAGGAGAAGGGTGGAGTACCCCATAAGAACCCCTAGATTTACGGAGAAACTTCCTATAAAACAAAGCAATTTTCAGATGGCAGATTTTAATTTTATATACGAATGTGTCTGTAAGGCATTTTATAGTGACCATCTTTTGTTCAGCAAAAAGGTTACACACCAGCATGACTTCTACAAAGTGTACATATGAGTAAAATAATCCAAACATAGGAAATGGGTTGATTTAACCAAATTATTAGAGAAATTTAGGGTTTACTGACAAAGTAAACAACAAAATTCTTAAATTATTTTGGGAAGGTGGACAATACAAGTTCAATCAGGTGTTTTGATTATAATATTTTTATTTTTTTTATTTTATTATACTTTCACTTTGCACTCTTTATTAGGTTCCTTTTTGTAAAAATAAAATCTGTTCAAAGAATCTAGTTATCTTTGATGAGTCCTTCACTATTTGGAATTACTTTATTTTCACCGACTGGCTTTGATCAAGGTTGAAGGGGCAAATGGATCATTAAGCCGAAAGTGGAACACACTGTCATTGTTTTGAAGAACATATTTTATGCAAGCCCTGCTCTTGCAACAGTAACTCATCCATGGCTCTTCCACTACAGCGTGGTCCCATGATGCTTCTCAGCTTGTGTGTTCATACATCATGTTTGTGCATGCTTTACTAAAGCAGATCCCCTACAGAATAAGCTCCAGTGTGTCATCCGTGCAGAGTTATCCCTCACCACAGGCTGACCGTGGCATTATTCCGATGGGGACTGTTTGACTAATAAGCATTTTCGTTTCACAAGTGCTTGCTCTAGTCAATGCTGCTGCTTCTGTGAGTGTATATAAACCATATCAGAAGACACCTTGGATAAAAATGAAAGCAAAGGTGGCCAATACTATGAATAGAAAAAAAATCTACCAACCATCAGTAACAAATACGCACACTGTAAATTTGTTGGAGGAGTTTGTTAAATATACCATAAAGACAAAGTCCTCTCGTTGACCAGTTACACATTAGTGCCCACATTTTTCCTTTCTTTTGGTTTTAGTTCAAGCAGAACAGTTCTTAAAACCCAAACATTCAGCTGCCCATGGTCACACACTAAAGAAAGTCATCGAGCCAAAAAGGGAAACACATTTAACTCTGCTCCCACACCTCAGTTGCTCACCTCTCTTTAAGAGTGATACTTTACAGCTGAAAACATGTAGGCATTTACATTGAAGATCCAGAAGCATTGCACAGGCTGCAGATGTTACATAAATGGAGATAAACTAAAATAGTAGATTATCTCTACGGTGTCCTAAAGCTAGGTTCATACATTTTATAGCATGAGTAGTACAAGGAATCTGAAGTTAAAGCAACTGCTGACTAGGGGGCAGCAGTTTGTAAATTAACTTTGCTAGTGTACAGAAATATCTGAATCTGAATAAAGCCAATAACACTCAGATGTATTCTTTACCCAACGACAATGCTGGAATTATTAGGAAATTAGAAAAGAAATGGTTTATTGATGATCTCTGTGTTGCTAAGTCTCTTTATTGTTCAAAACCCAACAGCTCTAAAACTGGTTAACAAAAATTATAATGCAAATGCATTTTCTTCTAAGTTTTATTTACTTATCTTCTTCTTCAACTTTTTCACCTTTGTGAAACGATTATGCAAATGATCAACACCATATACATTTTACATGTTCTTAATACAAAGTCATTAGTGGTATGTCCACCAGCTTTGCACGGCCATAAACAAACAATTCTTGCTATCCCTAATAAAAGAATAGCTTAAGCTCATTCAGATAAGAGGAACATCAGTTTTCAAGTCTGAGTTGGACTTAGGTGTGAGCTTAGTTTGGTTTTATTATCGAGATATGCTTTGATCAAAAATGACCGGATGTTTGAGCTTGTCCTACTGGAGAGCAATGGTCTCCCCAATCTCCACTCTGTTTTAATTTATAATAAGCTGTGTCCCATCAACTTTCATTAGAAGTAAAGAGTTCCCACAGCATAATGCTGCCATCTCTGTGTTGATGTATTCGGGTTGATGTACAGTGTGAGTTTTCCTCCACACGTTTGTAGGTAAGAATCCTCAGGTTTTGGTGTCACAGTCCTCAACATAGTTGTCCTCACTTCAAGTGCCCTTTGATCCCTGCCACTACTGCAACAATAATCATTTAAAAATGAAGATAAAAAAGTGATTCTCTGATAAGGTAGCTGCGATGCCAATTCTACCAATGAACAGCGCTCTATTATATATTTGGAGCTTTAAATACTGGTTTAGTAGCAATCCCTTCTCTACACTTTCACACAACTTTATCCTTGAGCCTCAAATTGGTTCCCTGGTGCTCATGATGCAAACATGATGTTCAAACCTCTGAGGCCTTCACAGAATAGTTTGGATTTAAATTGCAACCAGGTGGAAACGGGGAGCGCTGCATCTTATTGGTAGGTGTGAAAGCCACACCTTTCATAGTTGTATGTGTAAAGACTTAAGATTTAAAATGATCTGCTACTTTGCATTAGCCTGTGACTTAAAAAGCCTATTAAATCAAAGCAAAGTTTGTAAAGGGGTATAAATGTAAAGGGGTATAAATGCTTTTACAAGCTAATTTACGTCTGTGCTCCTATATTTACGCTAGCTGTATAGAAATGATTCGCAGCACCGTAAAAATGTAGATGCTGAAGCCTCGCGCAGCCTCAGATGCGCTCCCTGTAAGTCCCATCATGGTGCGGGCCTGCCTCCGCTACGATCACCATGGCAGACCACCCTGACAACATCCTCCTCTGTTGTGATTCTCCCCTGCAGAAATGCCTCTCAGCACAGGGATTCGGTCCGTGGAGGGTTCCATCAGATGCTGCATAGCATCCCGCAGTCTCTCACGCTAGGGCTTTGGTGGAAGTTCAGCACACATGAGACACCATCATTTGAAAAACATCTGTCACTCTGACAAATAATAAGTGCATAGTGCCTCCAGGGAAAAGGGGAAGTGCAAGCTCCATATTTTATTTCTTTCTGTATAGCACTGCAACTGACTGCCTGTTTGGTTTTTTTTTTCTGTGTGTGTGTGTGTGTGTGTGTGTGTGTGT
>JAVLVB010001109.1:1244500-1282401 GCA_032876305.1 Orestias chungarensis
CACCCCACGCCGGGTTGTTTGAAATGAATGCTGAAGATGTACATCACACCCCATTGCTCCAAGCTCATTTAAGCTCTCTGCAGAATAGCCTGATGACCTGAGATCAGGTAGGCCTATAACTCCCCAGGGAGCTTGCTAAGCCAAGACAACGCTGTTCTGCTCTCCTTTTCTAATTCTGCCAGTTCCTCTTGGCTTAATTGAGAATTTGAACAAACAAATTAATCATTGCAGCCCATAAAAATGACAGGATTCATGCAGTAGCATTCTTCATTCTCTCTAATTTGTTGTGTGTTGTTGTCTTTCCACCGCTCTTTCTGTGCCTTTTCTCAAACCCCCTCAGCATTTTTTTGTGCTGAATCTGCTGCTTTACCCCCTTATGAAAATTACCAATACTTGTCAAGGTTAACGAGTTAATATTCTCATTCAATATTTATTTTATGGGCGAAAGAAAGCGTCTCCCTTCGGCGCGTCCTCGTGCCGAGCAAAGATGGGTTTGTTAATCAAAATGACAAGGACAGTGTCCTTTTGATAATCCCCTGAATCATCGGGAATAAACAATTAACTTTATTAATCAGCAGCCTCTGATTAATTGTTATGAAGCGTTGCTCATCCATTTCCCCTGCATTTCCGTAATTTTCACAGAAGCCTAACAATCTCCCAGATGATTTGAAGCCTTTTGAGCTGGCGTAGCATTCAGCAGCGCAGCAATAAATAGCTGGGCAGCACACTCTTCCCTCCTGGATGAGCTAGTTTCACGAAAACACAACGCCGACCGAGTCTCCGTCTCTGCTTACAGCTTTAATTTTTCTATGTGAGGTTTTTTTTTTCTCTCTCAGCTTCTGAGTTTGCATTTTTGAAATTGCTTTGTCCTAAAACATCAATAATAACAATAACGCCGGTTTAGTAGCAGCCGTCGGTATGTTTGCATTTTGCATTAACACTGCAGCATCTCCACATTTGGTCGCCGAACTCAAAACGCGGCTTTATTGCTTTGCATGTGGGAGGAGACCCGGCATGTAGTTATGAACAAGAAAATATATGTTGATGGTAAACATAAAAATAACCGTACCTTCCCACACTAGAATGTTGATTCTCCAATGTCTGCTCTTTAAAAAAAGATAACTTGAGGTTTTTTGATTAATATGTAACAATGCATGTCATTTTCACAGTGATTGGTGCAAAGTTGGCGTTCTGATGTAATTTGAATGAGCGTATCAGAAACGCGGTGCTCATTTCCTCTAAAGTCATGTCCATGAAAGGGAATATCCAAACCAGAGGAAAGTTTTATTCCAGAAGACTATCCTTCTCTTTCATTCTGTCTCCCCAAGGCATTTCATACTAGAGGAGGGCAGTTATCATTCAATGGCCATTACTCACCAGCCATATTCCACTGTATTTACCCATTGGTTCTTAGCCTTATATTTAGCTTAATGTTTAAAAGTCCAGCAATAGGAGGTATACATTTAACAAGTGCGCACTGGTTATTTTAGCCTCTTCAACTGATTTAAGAAGGCTGGCTGTCTCACATGCAATTAATTGTGGAGGTGTTTTATCCATCAGAATGAATAATTTAAAGGGAGTGTTAATAGGTATCCCAGACTTGGCCGAAGGAACAGAGACAAAGTGTTGTTGAAAGACATTTCATTAGTTCCCTCTGATGCTGCTCCGCATTTGTTCTCAAGTGTCTCTTTTGGGGTCAGTCTGACTGCAATTCAGGACAGCAATAAGCCAATGATAATGATAATAAATGACAATTTTCATTAACAGATGAGTCACATTAGGGAAAATGTGAAGCATCAGTTGTGTGTAACCATTAGATTTGATTTATTTCTTAACCTGATTATTTTATTTCTTTTCACTCAAAGCTCCTATTTAAACTGCCTTTATAAATAATCGTCAAATTTCCATTGAGCAAGGGAATAGTCTATCTCTTAGTCAATGCAGGTTTGATTCAATCACAGAAATTGGATGTCTTTGTGGTTTAAAAAAAATTTAAGAGGATTTATCTGCAGTATGTGGGACAGTACCTTCAACACTTAATTGGTGTTCCATTAAATCCAAAGTAAATGTAATATCTGCATTTCGAGTATTTCATAAAAAAGCCTTACGATGACATTCTGTACCTTGCTGAAGAAGAAAGGTGTTTTGTTTTATGTTGCCTTCAATTTTGGTTTACCATAAAACCTATTTTGTCATTTTGCTTTATTGCCATTAAGTTATAGGTGTTTCGGGGGCTGACGGCTCAATGCTCAATACACAGTCTGAGTGGCCCACAGTGCTGAAGCCACTTCAAGTATTTGCAATGTTGAGCTGAGCGTATCTTCGTATATTTAAATCATTTAGATTTACAGCTGAAAAGATATGTGAATGCAGAGAGAGGGTGACACTTCAGCACACGTAAATAAATGGACATCACTTTTACTAAGTGTACTCATTTATGTAACCTATGCAAATACCAGGCCTCCAAATATACATGGCTATCAAGTGACCAACGTCATCCCACCAGATGAAGATAATATTGGCCTTACAAACATTAAGGAGCCAAAAAACGAATCAGGATAACTAAATCATTTCTAAATTATTTCTATTTGCTATTCATGAGAATATTTTAATTATACTCTTAAATATGTTTGTCATGTTTGTCAGAAGCCTAAAAACCATGACAATGTTAAGATAAAGGTTAGGTATATTTGGCTTACATTAGAAATTTAATTAAAAAACTCAGATAAAAGTGCAAAATTACAATTTGATTAGAACCTTAGCTAAGACTTTCAGTATTTTAGCTTAATCCAGTTTTTTCCAGTATATAGCATTAATGAGGATACCTATTTCCATTGTTCTTCTGAACATTGAACATTTGTGTGTAATATTTACCAGTCTGGGTTTTTTCGTCCACTGTGTTTTATGTAGTCCCTGTTTCCACTATTTGTGTCAAGAAAATGTGTAAGTTGTGGACCAAAATGCAGATGATGGAGACAGCGTTGGATGAGAAGATGATTTATTTCAAGGTTTGGATGATGAACACAGGAACCAGAAAAACAATTGAACACAAGGGCAAGTGATTGGCAGACAGGAGATGACAAGGAACTACGGGACTCAGAAGGAACACTGGAAAACCAAAAGAAGGACAAGATGAACAACAAGGAAACACACACGGAACAGGGAGGAACATAAGGGGAGAGTTGAGCGATGAGTAGAAAGGAGAACCATGTTTATACTGTATACTGGGAGTGTGAGAGGTGGAACAAAGAAAATGGCTTAACTGTAGAAATTATTACAGGTGTGTGTGATTATTGGGGAATTAGACTGAGCAAAGAGAGAAAGAGCAAAACAGAAAGAGAAGAACAACCCGGACAGTAACACTAGCTTTAAACATAACTTAGACAGTGAGACCATGACAGTTTCTCCAATCATGTCAATGTTTTGTTAGGTTATCTTTTGCTGTTTAGTTTTTGTTTTTACCTTAAGAGAATTAATTCATCTGATTAGTTTACATTCATTGTTTCATATGATTCTGTCAACATTGTCCAAATCCCAGTAACTGCAATGATTGCCTCTACCTTTGTTTAACTGCCATACTGGATTTTATGGTTTATAAGATTATTTTCCTGTTAACTTAAACAAAATGCATTAAAACAAAAACTCTCTCTTTGAGACACTGCTGCCCACCTGAACACACACATGAATGTGCAAATGTTTTTTTTCGGTCAATGTCCTGTATTAACCAAGAATCATGTTACTTACTTTAGAACATTTCATATGAGCAATGCTTTGTGTTGGATCCCAATTAGACTCAGTTAAAGAGCCGCAAATCTAGTTTAAAAACGTAATCTAACCTGCTTACATACTGAAAAAGAAAGGTAATAGCAATTGGTCAACTGTCGGTCCTTATACGGCAAGTCGGTGTCAAAAACAAAAGTGTTTGACAAAAGTAAAATGTTTGGTAGTTTATATATATATATATATATATATATATATATATAAAGTCCTAAAGTTAAATATATTTACTGTTGCTTCTGAGACAGTCTTTTTTTAAGATAGATAAAGTACATCACATGCATTTTTAAGATGAAAAGTTTTGCTTATACCTTTTTACTAAATGAATACTGTTCACCCCAACCCATAAAATCACAATGCTATTTGCAGGAGGTCTAAAAGTGATAATGTTGGCTGCTTGATCTCAGCTCAGCTTTGAATGATGTCTCCTCTGTGTGCATTGGTTTGTTTGGAGGCACTTTGGTGAGAAACAATGTGAACTTCACTGAGTCCCACATGCACAGAGGGATGACATTAGAGAGAAATCTTCTCTGTCAGATGCAATAAAGGCACGTCCACATGTGCATAGTCCCCCATCCTTCACACTTTGTGTACACCCAACCCACAACATGAATTAGCCATGGCGACTACTCTTTCTTATTTTTTTCAGCAGCCATCTAAGACGGGGACATTTGGGGAGATGAAAGAAACATAAAGGGGGTGTTACAAGTCAGGTCCCCTGAAATGTAATCTGTAAATTCAGATGAGATATTGCAGGATTCACTTTATGAATCCTTTTCCCCCTTTGCAAAAGACGCCTGTTAATTTTTCACAAAAGGATTCACAAATACTCGGGCCTTTTGTACGTTTTTCACTGATGGAGATCTATGACAGTGGGAACAAAAAAGACACTCCTTTTAATGACAAGTGCCAAGCACATCAGCCAGGCCCCTCTTTTCAAGTAATTCCAACCCTGGCTATTCAGGGTTTGCCCTGTGGCGAGACCGAGCACTTCGTACTCCAGAAATAGCCATAGCTCATCTTTCACAAGGACTCAGGTCGTCTTATCGCAGCGAGAGAGGTTCATTTGAATTTCTGTCTCTTTAATATGCCTGGCAATCATGATGCCCTCTTAATATGGAAGTTTGGGGGGATGCTCGTGTTGTTCTGCCCCCAGGCTTTGAGGCAGGCACAAAGAAGTTGTAGGTTGCCATCAAATATCTCTCAACACATAATTTTGATCTGCCTGCAAAAGCAGACAGTCCAGCCTCAGCTGATCTTTAGCTTGTGAATCACATCTCCAAGTGTTACTGCTTTTTTTTTCATTTGACATGGTTTACCTTATTTTATTATTTTTTTTCCACCGTTATAACCACATGCTTCTAAACTAGCCATAAATTTCAAGCAGCTTTATTTGTCAGCTCTGTTTTTATTTATCTTCCCCCAATCCATCTCCTCTTAAATCTATATTTCTTCTTGCACTTTGTTAACAACAGAGAGCAAAAAAAAGTCTCTACACATCTAATTAACACCTAAATGCACCTTGACAATGTCAATGCCTGACATTCAGTCGGCTAAAACTCTTTTTGAGATTCGCACAAAATAAAAAAAACAAAAAAAAAACAAAAAACCACACACTTCAAGTGAGGTATGAAGCACTTTTCTTGATACATTTTAAGATAAAAGACGTGGCAGTCATTTTCCTCCATGACATATTTGTTCTTTAACAACAAATCAATGGTTGTGAAAGCTTGGCACCTGAATACAGAACAATGGGGAGATGAAGAGAAGATTGTCTTCATTAGGCACATTAATATTCATAGAAAGAAGAAAATCTGACACCACGTAGGACTTGGTAACCTTTTCTCATATTAGATTTTTTTTCAACTTCTTAACACAATTAAAGTCCAGCAATGACTTAATTAATGCGGCTTTCTGTCAGGCGCTTTAAAGAACTGACAATTTGGCCTAGGTCTGCCTGTCAGCGGGAAAGAAAGACAGTCATCCCACTCTTCCAGGAGACAGTCGGAATCACAGTGCCGGATAAAGTCGCATTCTCAGACACCTTGCCAAATTGATTCTTTTAAGGGTTTTCTTGCAGATTACCATTTCCTTCCTCCTGTCTTGTCATCTGCAAAAGTGTCAAATGTGGGGGGAAAAAAAACAACATAACATTGTTTTAGGTGTTGGCTATCGTCATCCTCTGCTATTGTGCTTGTTGTTGTGAATAAATAAGGTAGAAAAACTATTTGAATTAAACAAGTTCCTAACGCTCTTTATGCCCAGATTATTCTCGTATATGTTAATTAATCAATGCTATGTTACAAGATCTGTTTCCGCTTAATGTTACAATGATGGGCTAAAGAGCATATAGTTTATTTCTTCGAACGATAACTATCATTTAATGAAACCTGTAGGGTGTAGTCAGGAAAAGAGGCTGGACTTAAATTAAGGTGAGATGCTGTAGAAAGAACTTAAACAGGCAAGTAATGCTAAAATAAATTCCCAGCCTGGTTGAATTAAAACAATTCTTAAAGGAAGAGTGGACCAAAAATCCTCACAGCCAATTCTTGATCGTGGAAGTCGCTGAACAATTATAAGTCCTGCCTACTGTGTATGTATGTGTTATGCTTCCTTCAATGATCCTGCAACCTTTTCCACCCTCTGCAGCGAACTGCTAGGTTGCCTTGAGGCTCTCAAAACAAGGGGGTACAGTAAAAGAGAAAGCCAGGTAATGCTTATATCCACCTATTTATTTCTCCTAGTTACAAAATGTGCAGAAATATTGTGTCCTTACCAAACCTCCATGGTGAGATTGCCTCCTTTTCTTTTCCCAAAGAAATTTCAGATAGTGTGAATATTATCACGGAGAGAAAAAAATTGCAGCCAAAATCAGACCAAACAATATGTTTTTTTTCTCCCTTTTGTATCACTCCACTAGGTGTGACCATACAGGGTGGATTCACACTGCCTCTCTCTGTATTAATGAACCAATACCTGTGATCATTCTGCTTGAGGTGTAACCAGCCTGGCAGGTGGGCTGCCACTGGGAAACAGATTCAAATAGTCAGGGCTTCTTCTAAGGCTTGTTCGGAAAACAATGGAGGCTTTACGAGGTAATCATGCCATCATATGAGACGGAGGGACTAATTGGAATTAGACTAGAACAGGCAGGGAGCTCATTAAAACCTTGAGCACTACCTCATGATAAACAGTCACTTAAAGGGCTGGCACTAATATGATGAGGCAAAGTCTTTATTTCTCTCTTTCAAATGAAACACATCTGATGTTTAAGCTCCTTAAACTCACTCAGCAGGTATTGAGGGGAATTTAAGACTCCTAATTGCAACTTGGAAATTAGTACAGTGCTTATGATGCAAGCTCGGTTGTCATGCAGAAACGCCGAGTGTTTTGACAAGGTTGGGGTCGTTTTGAGAAGTTTTCAATGTGTACACGCTGAGCTTTTTTTGTCGTTTGCATTTCAGTGTTAGGATACATAGATCGTAGATTCATTATAAACCTTGCTCATTATGGTTGCTGAACAGAGGAGGAGAGAAGGGAAAAAAAAATACCGCAAGCTTGTTATGGGCTCTGTCGGACTGTGATTAAAATCCGAGTCATTTTGCTTGATGAGAAATTGGCTTTGCCCAAAATAACTTTATGTCCCTGTGCTTTCCAACCACACTTCATTAGCTCCGTCTTGCTCAGGCAGGATCCTTTGTGCCATTTTGACTGTATTCAAATCTCTTTAATGCCATCTCATGTTTAAAGACTGGCCATAAATCCCATATCAGTTCTTAATGACCACTGCTGGCCAGCCGGTAATATGTCATTGTTCGCAGGCGATCACCCAGAGGGGAATAGACCATGCCAGTCTTTGTAATTGCACACCCAGAAAGATTTATATTGCCATTATGCACACCCATAAGAAATAATTCAAACATATCATTGAAAAAAAAAAAAGAAAAACATCCTGCACAGTGCTGATGCCTAAATCTGCAGTCAGCATCCAGTCGGTAACATATTCTACTGCTATTGTTAACACCATTTTACTGGTATCCTTCTGAAGGTTTTTGGATTTGTGAGACAGTTCCTGATTCTGGAGAGGAGATTGAATTAGTAAAAGCGCAACAAATACATAATCCAGCAAAAATAATTTCTGCCTAATTAAAACGTAAACCTGTGGTTCCTTTTATTAGTATTTTAAAGAATGTCATCAACACAAAGTAATACATAATGATGATGTGATAATTAGACATGGTTTTCTATTACGGAGAACCTAAAAACTGTTCATTTGACAGCAATATGTCTTTTAGTACTATGTCTGTATTAGCACTGAACATCTGGAGATTGACACTTTTGACTTTCTTCTTTGCACAACAGCTCAGACTTACAGCGGTTAGTGTAGCTTTTACAGACTAGACTAATTTTGGTTGTTGGTTTTAGGCTCATCAAGCCTTTTGTAGCTTCCATAGAGTTATTTTTGGTTGTTGTTGTTTTCCACAGAATTTATCTGTGTGGAGCTACTGTATATCCATCCTCTAATCAAATCTGACCTTCCTCTTTGTCCCTTTTGGAGAAAAAGTATCCCTAAAGCATAATACCCAAAACCATGGGGATGATGTGACTTCTTGCCGGTCTTCTGCAAAGGCCACATTACTGGAGCGCACAACTAACGGTTGTCCTAATGACCTGTTCCCTCACTCTAACAGGGGGATATTCACAGCTCCTCCAGAGGCTTTTCTGAATAATAATCATGCATCCATGTCTTTAGGCTGTGCCACAATGTTTGTGGTTTTAGATCTAACAGAACTCCGTGTAATGTTTAAAGCTGCAGATGTTATTTTAAAACCAAACTGTGCGTTTAGCTTCTCTGCTTCCTCCCTGACATGTGTGGTGGGTTGGTTGGTCCTTATTATGCTGTTTATTTACATCTCTAATAAAGGTTTGTGCACTTTAGAGACCAGATTGAGTTTTACATCCATCTGTTTTGTTCTGCACTAATTTAAATTATTTGCATTGTATTTTATTTAGGGGTATTGTTGTAAAGGGGGCTGTAAACAAAAAAAAGACCACACCTTTCAAAGTGTTTCTTGTGTAAAAAACATTTTCCTCCTACGTAGTGCACTACTTTGTTTTTATGTATCCCATAAAATTCCAATAAATCACTGTGAAGATGTTGGCTTTATATTAAAAATAGTGAAAATGTTTAAAGGGTTTAAATACTTCTGTAGGGAACTGTATTTGCAAAATGTTTCACAAACCAAAGTGGCCTTAGTAGATCTTTACACGTCTCCTTTTTTTATTTTTGTACAAACGCTGCCATTTTCCTTTCTAGAACTCCCAAAATCCTTAGATGACGCTCGACATGTGGTGACCGAGGACTCTGTTAGCTGAGTGTGCCCCGCCGCGGCTTTTGCTGTGCTGCCTGCCCCCGGCTCCTCCTGAGAGGGGCTGGCAGGTGTAGGCTGATGCCGGTTTGATCACCTTGGTGAATGTGGACCTAAGTGGTTTCTCCGTGTCCGCAGGGAGGACAGCAGCAGCAGCAGCTAACTGCAGAAAAGGACGAGTGTGTTTGGCTCCCGCTAATGAACTGCCTGGTTGAACAGGATTGCATCATGCTTGTTTTCTTTAAAGGGATTTGACAGGTGCTCAAATATGCTGGTTGACGTTCTAATTTGAACCACGGCAGCACATGAGGGGAGCAAATAGAAAGGGTTGGTGCAGTTTGATGTAAACATGACAGGTGCAGAGTAAATATATTTACAAGTAACCTATATAAATGGAAGTTGTGTGCTTAATCCTACATTTAGAAAGTCTACAACTATCAGAGTAACAAAGGACCTTGCATATTCTCTTTGTCCTTGGTTACCGGGCCAGAGGAGTGGAGGGTAAGCTGAAGTCAGCCATCAAAAGCAGGCCAGTCATACAGACTCCTGTTTCTGAGTCTACTGAGACCACTCCCAGGGACTCTTTGTTCCTTTTCAACCAGACTGCCGCTGTCTCCGCAGCTCAGGGGGCTCACTCACCGGTGACAGCCCCGGTTAGATCATACCCCCACAATCAAATACAGTTTTATTAGATCCGTCTTGCAGTGCGCCGCTCCACTGCAAAAACAATGTTTTGTTCTCTTTAACCTATTCCACCGGGGACACAAACCAACACTGACAATGTCATTTGTGAGCAATGCAGTATGACTCCCTTGTGGTACAAATGTCAGATTATACCGTGCAGTACTAGTTATCCTCCCTAAATATAGCCTCTCTGGTATCATAGCCTGTCGCAAGAAATTCATGGCTTCACACACATGGCCTTTAGAGAAACCCCAGACACTGTCACAAACCTTAAGAAGTTGCCAGGATGAGACTAATTGTAAATTCATGTCTGTCTGCAAACTCCTTGTAATTCTGAGAGGAGAGACACCTGCCCTCAGCTTGATCCTGCTTCATAATGTGTGATGTGCACTTTTCAGTCGCTGTAGATATCAAATTTATATGCACATGGAGTTGCCATGTTTTATTATACTGGCATTTAAGTAGCGCATCATATTCGACTATGCACATGTCTTAAGAGTCATCATTACAAAATAGAAAGAGTTTAGTACTGGTCACTGACATATTTTTGCTCCACATGTTTCATAAACCAAGCTGCTGAAATTGCAAACTTTTATTAGTGTCATTTGGACGATACATAAACAACACTTGGGATTATATTCCAAGTTCTTGCTTAACAATGGAATAAAGAAGTGGCAACGTTTTTTTAATGATCCACCTATCCATGCTACTATTGTCTGTACCCACTTATCCTTGTAGGGATGCATCGGAGATGTTGGCCATTTTTAATGGTCATTGTTTGTTAGAGGCAGGGTACACCCCAGACACATCTCTAATCTATCACCGGGAAATTTAGAGACACACAACAATCAATGATGCAATTGAAAACTGTTACCAGAAGTCAAGGCAAGGCCAATTCATTTGTGTAGTACATTTAATGTACAAGACAATTCAAAGATATTAAAAACTACGAGTTCAAGAACAGAAAATTAGGTACAAAGAAAAAAATAACAATTTAACAGCAGGAATTGAGAACAATGGAAAGAAAGATCGATGACGAGTTGAATTAAAGCGAATGTCTTCTCAGCTTTCAAATGCACAGCTAGATTGATTGTTTTTAGTCTGTATTTAAACAGTATAAAACAACAGCGTTACCAACTGCACCACTGATGGCTTTGGGTCACTATATCTGTTTTTAGTATGTGCGTCCGATCTCTCAAGGAGCTGGCATTGTTTGTTACATAAGTTAGGTTAAGCTATTACCAATACTGAGTACATACACTGTCACCTACGTGGACATCCTTTAGAGTTGCCAATCCTTCTTATTAATATGTTTTTTATTGGTATGATGTAAACTATTTCTGTAAGATGTAACCCATAAAAATCAAATGAACAGAAATTGAAATAACTGAAGGAAGTCATTAAAATTTTCCGTGATATTTTGAACTATTTGTCTATTGGTGAAACAAAAACAATTGGATAGATAAATAGATACATTGAAATATTACACATCAATATCTGCGCATGTATAGTTTTTTTGTTTTTGTGAACACAAAGCGCTAATCAAGATCACAGGCTGAGGTGAATCAAAGGCAGTGGTTGCTGTACCATGATCATTATTTCGTCTTAAGTGGTGGCTTGTTTTTCTCTTGTTTGCCTCAAAGCTTCCCACTATTTATGCTCGTTTCATGGGAGAGAATCGCTCACAAACAGCGGCTAAGATTACAAGGGAGTGATCAAAAACACCACGGAGGCTCTGACGGTCTTAGCCGTTGGACTGGGCTCACTCAGATAAATGCATGATGCATGCGTGGCACCATGTCACGTCAAGGCTGGGCATCAGAGACAGCATGTCACACTGAGACAAAGTCTCACTTAGACAGGATGTAATACATTTGTAATGTATCTCACTGTTCATTCATTTGCACTTCTGAGAAACAGGAAGTTTCCTCTCATTCATTTAAGAGAAATTTAAAAAACAAAATTATTTTTTTTACTTAGTTTGGCTTTAGGGGTTTATTACTCTTCCTTCAGTTTCTCCCATATGTATTATACTTGGGAAAAAAAGAAGTTTTAAACAATGATAATCTTGTATTATTGTTAACCAGAAGAAGTTCAATAAGGCGTATATCTCTTTTTCCGTCTTCAGAGATCCAGCTCCATAAATTATCAAGTCTTTCCCTGATCCCTACAAGTAATTATCTGTGTTCTCTGACAGCCACAGCCAACAGCAAACTGACAGGCCTCCATGAGGGAAATGTTGTGTAAATTTTATGAGTGACAAAGGAGATTAGTGGAGTGACTTTGTACATGTAACTTTGACCTCCTTGGGGCTGCAGGAAGGTGAATGGGAGGCAGGGGAGGAGCCACCCCATGAGCTACTTGCTGTGTTTCCTTTTGTCAAATCATAAATTCAGGATTGAGATATATACAGTGCGGAAAACAGTTCTAAAAATGTACTTCATCCCCTTTATATTATATCTTGTTTTAACATAGTAATTCTATCACAACATTGTGAGGGAAATTCAACCCAATCCTTTTTTTTAAACCTATGTAAACTAGAGCTTAAGGTCAACAACTGTTAGTAAAATATCTCCTAGAGAGCAGAATTAATGGTTTTATCGATAACTTCTTGAAGAAACTAACCAGGACTAAATTATCACATATTTCCAATTGTCATTATGATGCTTTTTTTTTGTTAAATTGTTGATTAGTTGTATTCTCTCTGTAATGTAAGACACACACCATCTAAAAAAGTTACACTTTTGCCTCTACAAAACAATTTTCCACGTGTCTCCTGAATCATTAAGATTTGTATTTTTTTTGTCAATGTAAACACAACCTCTGACCTTAACTGAGGGAAAGTAAAGCCAGTAGTGAGGTCTGAAGTTGATTAAATGTTGTTCTGGTTTCTTTGGTGACTTTTCTGATGAATTGATGATGCACTCTTGGTGCAGTTTCGGCAGTCCGGTCTCCTCTGGGAGATTTCACTGCTCTTTAATGTTTTCGCCACTGGGATTCACTAGAGTCCCATAAACTCAGAATTGCTATTGTAAAAAAATTTAAGACTATTAGATCATAATAAATTTGTTTCATTTGTTCTCACAATTCTTCAGGTATGCTTTTTGAGGCCTTTTAGCATGCTTTGTGTTGCTCGGCATGAAATAAAATCAGGAGCAGTCACTTGCATGATATTATTATTATTATAAATTTGTGGAAAATAATTATATATAAAAGAAAAAAATTGAATGGAAATGGTGGTTTGATCCAAGGATATCTGGATCAGTCATGTCTCATTGCAACAATGACTCACAATCAATTCTCGGGCGTGTTTATATGATTTGTGTTGTCATGTTTTGGCAGATCCGCTTGATATTGTGATGAATTTTAGGAGATAGCAATGCTTTTCCACAGAAGTTGTGATTCTGGAGAGGCACTCATCAGTTAACTAACAACCCACCTCTACAATTTCTGTCGCCGAAACGGCCCGGTTTATCTCACACCTATTGTATGTTGCCACTAAAGGACCAGCCCTCGGCATTCTTCGCTCTGATTTGCCATTGAAGGCTTCTCCTACAGTGGGGTCTACTCAGAGAGCCTTTGTTCCGCCTAATTACAGGGGCGATGATTTCAACACGTACGTATGTCTCCCCTCCAGCTCTCTGATTGTCAGGGAGATTTGATGAAGGCATCATGCCCGCGTGAGTGAAGGGTAGCATGGTCGTGCCATCACAGCCATGTGTTTACCCAGACTGTTGGAGGACTGACGTGACCCTGAAAGAAAAGAAGACGTGGGCCTCCGACGGACACTTCCACATCTCCTCCTCTCCCTGTGCGTCTGTCTGTCTCTCTGGACATGTCACGGGAAGTGATGATAACAGGGTTGTGCGTTGAGTTCAGCGGCCACGCAGCAGTGCAAATCTCCCTGGCCATCTTGCACGGCTCACGCTGTTCAAACAGGTTTCTACGCCGGCTTGTGTCTTGTCTTGTCAAGTGGCTGACATTCTGATTTAATCAACATCCATGCCTGCCAGATGAATTAGATCACTATCAAAAATGCACAGGGAGCGCCATGTCCCTCACTTGTCAGAACCAAACACATCTGCTCATTTATTTATTGCAGTCTCCATGAGAGGAGCACCGTAACACTGTGTGGGCTCCGGGCTGTCTGTCCTTGGTGCTTTGTCAGACTTGGATGAGCCCTGGGGACTTTTAGATTTCTATCTCCGCTTTGCCTCTATTGAAAACACATATTGGAGGTCTAGAGAAGAAAAAACAAACATGGCATTCCTCCCTCCACTCTCCAAAGTATCTTGGTGCTATCTATATTCCGAGCAACAACGCTTGGTTTTAATTTACCTCCTATCTGGTTGTTAATAAATCTCAAACCCAGGAACTCCAAACAGATATAGATCTGTTTTCATGTTGATGGATGACATGGAAATGTTTAAACGTGCACGTTGACTGTGACTTCCCAGCCCAATTTAACTTTGTGTCTTAGTTTGCGATGGTGATTAAAACTAATGTACGGGCTGATCCCTTTATAGGTGCTTGATAGTGCAGAAACAGCTAAAAAGGGCTGATAATATGCTCCCTTGATGGTTTTAAGGCCAAAGAGCTTATTTTCTGAGTAGGAGTCAATTCCTAGAGAAAATCTTTTTTCTGCCGTACATAGCAAAATGTAGACTTTAAAAAAAAATCTATGGTGCCATGAATGATCCGACCTGATGTTATTTGGAAATCTGTGCATTATAACAAATTCCCAAGCTAAGAAGGGATAACAATCTATTTTAAGTTAATTTAAATTACATTGGTTAATATTGATAACTGCAACCAGTTTCACTTCCAGGATTTTACACAACAAGAAATGATAAAAATAATCTGCTCTGAACATAATTAATTAGTCTGGAGAACCAGCTTTAATACCGCTAACTCCCACCAGTTGTCTTCCTTCTGACGTAATCAATCTTTTAGATGATTATTTATGTTTTTAAATCCACTCCTTTTTTCCAGGGTTGACTCAAAGTCAGGTGAGATCATTCCATATACAGAAAATACTTAAAAGTATAAAAGGGAAACTGCGTAGAAAATCATAAACACAATGAGTATTTGGTTAAACTAGGAGACCCAAGAAAAATGAGTCAAATGCTTTTATTTTTATTGAAACACAACTAAGAGCTTCATTATGAATAAGGTATTGTAAATCTTCAACAAACAAAACAACATCTAAAAACAAAGGACAAAACTTTACAATCAGACATTACAAAGTATTAGGTTTAGCTTATGTTTTTTGTCTTATGTAAACCGTACTTTTATTTTCTGTATCTATCAAAAGAAGATGTTGTATCATGGAAAAATATTACAGAAGGTAAACATAAAGACAAATATGGGCTCATTTTGGGGAAATTACAATTTTAAATCCATCCATCCAATATACAACCTGCTTATCCTTGCGGGGTCATTAGGGTTCTACTGGTGCCTATCTCCAGCTCACAATGGGCGAGAGGTGGGGGTATGCCTTAGACCGGTCCATCACAGACAATTTGAAATATCTATTATAAATAACAATGAACAGTTACCCTTTAGAACCTGATTTTTGCTATGACAACTTCCCCTTTATTTCGTATGGCGCATTAACAATGGCTGTACTTGCAGAGCACTTTAGCCAGTACAGAGAACTTCAAACACATAACACATTTAATTATTAAGCCATTGACACACATTCAAAAACTGTGGCAAGCTAATATTTGGTTGGCACATCTGCCCCAGGGCAGACTGGTACAACATTCAATAATGCCACAGGGTAAAATTGCTTACCAAAGACACAATACTGAGATAGATGAACAGGGGGTTCAAACTGGCAACTGAACACTTAAAGGCCAAACTCCATACCCCAGAGGAAACACCCTACTAGCTTAAGGGCACTAAGTAATGCCCAGCTGAATGTTTCAAGTTGTTGGCCACTTGGTTGAGCAAGTGAACAAAGCCAACGACCTCAGATGACTCTATAATGGAATAAGAAAAAATATACATGAATTGGATTTTACGTTTACATTTCTGTGGTGATGATTAAAATGGGGATGATCACAAAATTCACAGTTCTAGTGGCTGCAAAATGAACATCATACCAGATACCATGGTTGACAGTTAGAACGACATCTTAGTGTTTAACTGAGCCTTACAGATTGGCTAGATATCTCTGCCTCAGTGTCTTCTGTGGAAATAGTTCTAGATCATAGGTATTTCTACTCCAAACCTCAGTCACATTGCCATAGCCTTTCAAGATCAAATATATTTGCATTGAAGACTTTCAAACAAGTCAGTTTTGCTCAGTATTTTTTTCCTTTCAGGAAATTCATTATTTAACATGTTTCTTCAGATTCAAATTGTTGCAAGCTCTGACCTTTAGGTTTTTTTTGCTGGGTTGACCTCCCAAGGGAAGGTTGTATACTGTCTTAACATTTTTTTACTTTGAGAATAATCTGTTATGCAGAAGTATGATGGACTTGAAATTGATTAGTTATATTTTTTTAAGCCAAACAAATCTTGCTTGTTTGGAGTTGGTCATATTTGCCAATGATCACCTAATCGATGAGTTTAATCAGAAGCACCTGGATGTTACTTAGTAAGGACTGACATGGCAAAAGCTGCAATCAAATAAGCTTAGAAAATTATAAATACAACATCATTTTAATTTTATCATAATACTTAAATCCATAAAGATGAATGTGAGTTCAGAATGTGTTTAGAAGTGCAGAGTATTCATTAATGGTTCAATGTTTTCTTTATGTGAGTGTATGTTGCATGAATTATCAGTGGGAGGACGGCTGCACCGTAGCTGCGTTGAAGAGATTCAGATTGAGACGTCCACTCACGGCCCGCCGGTTTGATATTTCCATCAACGACAGCAAAGGAGACTCTGACAGTCGGGCTGCATAAAGCCAGATGTTTTCATGGTTAGAAGCTTCCTGAACGTGCACCAAGTTGAAGGATCGGTAGGAGATTATTAACCAAAGTGACACCCTGAGCATAGACTTCCACAGTCTGAAAATCACCGGGCGTCTTTCTCTCCCTCTCCTTCTGCCAGTCCCATTCTGGCACTCTAATTTTGGAGCTGCAGCAAAGTGCTCCAGCGTGTTTGTGTCAGGTTCCAAATTGAAAAGTGTGATTAGGTGGGAGCAACATTAAAAATAGATAAACACACATCTGTGGACTAATCCGGAAAGCGGAAAAAGCAAACAACAGCAACAAAATACAAAACGGGAAACAAAGATCATGGACTGTTTATTAAATCATTTGGGATTAAAAGGAGAGGTTAGATCTGTTGTTGGTCTCACAGATTGATGTTCTGAATTTATTCAGAAACACAAATCAAAGGAAATTGTCTTTGAATTCTTAAAAGAAACAATTTTACAACCTGAAATGTAACATTCATTATAACCATTTATTGATGTTGACATATTTGTCATGTTTGGGAATTTGAATGATATGTTTATAAAAATGATTTCCGTTTATAGAAATTTTTCAAATTTTACTCAAATGCTACCGTATGCGGCCTCTGAACCTTGAAACGTTGGGGTTTGTCATAGACAAACAAAAACATTATTTTACTTTTTGCTCACACTTCCTTAAACTTCTTACAAGGATTGCTTTGATTTTCTCAAGCGACAGTCCAACAAAAAAAACCCGTCAGATCACAAAACAAGCTATTTCATTAATATTTGTGTGAGCCCACAAGTTTAGTTGACAGGTCACTTTCCTGGAGCAGATCCATGTCTGAACACAGGGACCCAACCCCTAAAGTCTCACATCAACCTTCAGCAGATTTGGATTTAGGTGACCTAAGCACCCCAACCAGCCATTGGTTGCGGTGCTTGTAACTGCAAAACTGTGATTTTTTTTTTTTTGTTCGTTTGTTTTACTTGCAACATGCCTTTGTGCCCAGTTGCATACCATTCTGGATATTGGTTCAGGATCTGTACTGTATAGTGGCAGTTTTATATGACTAGAGAACTGCTAGACAGGTTCATACTATTTGCTATTTACCATCGAGAAGGAGATTTCAGCTCAAGATGGTCTTGCAATCACAAGATATTGAAAAACTAAGTGGTTTAATTGATGATTGGATTCACAAAGAAATATCTTGCTTATTTAGTGAAGAGATGATAGAGAAAGAGTTAAATTGTGTTAACTTTCTTGCTACTTCCTTGTTTTGGTCAGTGAGAGTAGTTTAAGAAAAGTGAAAAGAGGCTAAGGGAGATTAAATAATATGTCTTTGAAAATCTAGCACCTGTAAAATATACCAAATATTCAAATTTTATAGCTTAACATTGGACTCTTTGTGTCTCTTTTGACTGTTTACCATGTGTTTGGTATCAAAAAGCCTCTTTGCAAGATATAAAGATGCTCCTTCAGTTTATTTACTGGAAAAAAATGTGGGTAAGAGATGAGAGATTCCTCTTGTCAAAGCTGCAGTCACTGCCTTTATCTGCTGTTCTAAAGTATGATTTCATTTGAGACAGTTGACTAACAGTCTTTGTGCATGAGGTGCTGCCTCATTGTTTTCCCATCCAGGTCATGTTTCGGTCACTCCTAAATGTGCTATGAAAAATGTGACAATCTCCGGTGATGCCTCATACGTAGAGAGAAGGAAAAAAAAAAGCCATTTGGCTTCAGTGGATCCACATTCTCCTCAGGCCTGTGTGCAGCAGAGAAAATAGAGTTTTATTTCAGAAGATGCATGCATTCATCATTGAGCGAGTCTGTCCCTAACTTATGCCTTTTTAGCCACCTTACAGAAAAGGCAGAGGGGGGGGGCATAGGAAATGAAAGCTCCAACGCTGCTCACTCATCTAAGAAACAATAAATGTACGGTTTGTTTACCCGCATCTGCACTTATGAATCCCAGGGGTGCCGCAACCTGTGTATAACTCACCCTTAGGGCCTTGGAGTGTTTTTCACTATGGAATGAAATTTTATAGCATGCGAGATTAGCCGACACTAATGCAAGGTCAAAAATAATAGAATCAATAGGCAGGCTTGGCGATGTTAACATTTACAGAAAATAATGGGCTGAAAAGCGCTGTCGAAAACAGAATGAAATGAGTCTCTGCAGAATTCTTATTGATGGCTTTTCATTATTTCTAATAATTTGGCTTTCTTTTGTGTGTGTTGTTGCCAGGGGTATGACCCTTTGTGTGGTGCAGCCGTTCATTTCGGTGTGTGTGAAGGCACTCGCAACTGTGGGCGTGTGGGTGGGCGTCTGTGCCTTCATGTGCACATGCATGAACTTTTTATGGTCAATAAATAAGTATTCATCTCCCAAAGTCTTTCAGCTGCTGATCATATCCCGGGGTTGTAACACTGCAGCTGCGCTTTTGGGAGATGAATCACTGCGCGTCAGCCAGTAGATCCGGCGCTATTCTCAGAATTGTTTCAAAAATGTGGGATGTTTATTGGTTCTGACAACACTCACTCCCTAAGAAATGGGCCAACATCTAATGAAATGTCCAAGACAAACCCAACTGAGTGTTCTCCCTGACACCGTGTTTTATAGTCTTGCTGTTTCTGCAGCTAATTCATGTGTGATTACAAAAGGGACGGGGGCGGGCGGGCGGGGGGGACTGCGATCTTACTCCAATATCACCCTATGTCCTTACCCCCCTCCAACTAATGAAAATAATGGTTATGAATGTTTTTGGTGCACTTTGATTGTCACATCAACTGTTTTTATTGCTGTCATTATGGTTTAACATCGCACTGTTAATTCTGTTAATTAAAAAGCTGATTGCTTTTGCCAGTCTGTGATCTCCATTTGGTGACTCCATATGGTAGAGATTGCCTGTTGTAAATTTCAATGAAGCCTTATCGCCGCGTTGCTATGTATAATCAGGCCGTACAAGTGCTGAAATCGCCTGGAAACCATCATCATCCCTCTCTACGCATTCTCCAAGTCAACAACTTCACTCAAACGAACAGATTTTTATTTTTTTTCCCAAGTCACTCCAGAGATTACAGGTCATTGTTTGTTAGCAGAGCCAGCACATTTTAATGGATACAGTGAAGTGCATCATGAGCTCAATAATAATGCAGGAGTACCAATTTTTTGTTTTAGGAGACCACATGAAATGACAGTGTTGTAATTAAATAGTATAATCAGGGCGTGGAATGACAAAACCAGGGAAAAAAAGCTAAATTTAAAAGCTCTCCACTGTGTTATTCACATCAAGAAGCATCAAAAAAAGACTGGAGACATGCTTGTGTTTAACAATCAGAAAATATTAGATAAAAAAAAAAAAGACTACGTAAGAGCTGTTTTGAGCACAGAGGCGATGACCTACTTCAGTTGGGTTTTTTTGTCGGTTTGCTCTTTGTGTCTAAGCCCCTCACTCCACTCCTGTTGAAAACACATTGGTTGAATCCCAGAAGGCCAGATTAGGTTTACTTCTGGGTGTCAGGATATTACTGTTGCGTTTAGTATGACAGCCCAGGAACCACAACCATTTAGGTGTAAAGGTGCACTGCCTCTAAAGCATTTAATAAAAATAAAAAAAAGAGTTGACATTAACACAAATGCTGGATTGAGTTGACTTTATTTATGTATTAATTTAGTTTTTCTTTTTTTTTTTTTTTACTAAGGCAGACACAAAAAGCACTGAAACAGGGTGTCAGTGGGATCAAAGCCTCGTGTCCTTGGAGTGAATTAGTACACAAAGACAGAAGAACCGGATCCACTGGGCACAGGCAGACCTGAGACTGGAATTACAAACACCAAAGAAAAATGTCATGCTGAGTGTTTAGAAGCACATAAATTTGTTATCTAACATGTTACAGTCATGTTTTCTGTGACCACAGGCTTGCAGTGCCTCGCAGTAAATATTGATTTTATTTTTTTTACCTTTTTTGTTTGCGTTCCTTTTTCATTTGAACACTAACTTTTCTATATTTCATAGGGATTGTATGAAAGAGACGCACAGAAAGTATGACTTAATGCTTTATGAAAAGTAAAACATTACTTTTACCATACACTAGTAATATTCCCAATTTATTCTGATACTCCCTAGATAAAATCTGATACACTCAATTCACTTTAGAGCTAAGGTAGTTTAAATGAGTAAAGTTTAAACTGCCGCTGTTGGACGCATAGTCTCTTGTGAACAAGAAAGTCCTAGGTTCAAATCCCAGACTGCTGTTTTTCTTCCTCGAGGTTTCCATGTGAAGGCTGACCTAGACCTTTCCAGGGATTACCCTGCTTCTTGCTCAATGACAGCAAGACATGAGGACTAGTCCACTACAACCCAACAAGGATAAGCAAGTGATAATTTATGGATAGATAAATGTAGCAATTTTGAATATTTTTTAAACTTAATTTAAATCCTGCTGTTCTGTAAAGGCATAAGTTTGTTGGGAAACAGGGTGTCAAACATCAGTTTTCGAGGTTTTTCGTGTCCTTTTGTACTCACTGATGTGCTAAATAGCTCCACAATGTTATCCCTAACCTGTCTTGTCTGTGCCTCAGTCTTTCTCGTGCTGTTCGTTCAGTTCAAGAGCGTCAAACCCCAGCAGAGAGATATCGTCAGGTTACTCAATATGGGCTTCAAAGAATAGACCTTGATACCTACTTATATTTAAGAATGGCCTAGCCAAAGTACAAGTATAAAACAAAATATGAACCACTTGGAAAATGGGTTTAAAAACAAAAAAATTCAATCTTAGAGCGCATTAATAGTTTTGCAAAAAAGTATGATAAAAGTATGAAATGCTTGTGCAGAATTAAAAAGAGAATTGTCAAAATTTGAAAACCATCCATCTGTTTCTGTTTACTTCACTATTATACAATGTCTGGATGTCATTTTACATAAAATCTAATAAAATACAGTCAGGTTTATGTCTCGACAAAAACAAAATGTAAAAACCTGTTACCTCAGACCACACTACCAGCTGTATTGCTGCATCCCCAACTTGATTACATGTATTCCAAACAGAGCTCTCACAATTCATAGCAACATAAAACTCATCATTCTGGCAGTGTCACATAACAGTTGTCGGGCCGCTCTTTGAATTCTTGACAAATTCTCTGCCGGACGACGTGCTCTTGTGAGTGGAATGTCGCTGTTTACAGTGGAGACAGGCAGAGGGTGCACCCACGGACACGTCGGCCCTCGCCAGGCCTGCTCCAGATCCGACGTCCGACAGCTCCAAAGTCAGAGGATCTGTCTGTTCCGTCTTGCGGCGATGGAATCTGTTTAGGTCAGTCAGACGTAAATGTTTACACTTGATGAACGCCAGGCACGGTTTTTATGATCCAAAATCCGCGTGCACGGCTTGAAATGTGTGGAAGGACTGCGCCGCTTTATTTACTGTCATCGGTAGGAATGTGAAACCTGGCACAGACACCAGGTATTGGTTTTAAAACTTGCACCAGGGATTATCCTTTCAGCTGTGTGTGCTTGTAGTGCCTTTTCCAGCTGTATACTTATTAGGATTATTTATTTGCAAATGCAAGGTAATGTTGAATATATTTGCATGTTTTTTGTTGGTTTTTTTCCCAATTTTTTCTCTTCTGAAATTGCAACGAACGTCTGCTTTTGGTTTTAGATATCCATAAGGGAGCATGATAATCATAATGGGAAGCTGGACACATTGTTATTGCCTTTTTCTCCTTTTTTTTGGTGAAGGGAAGAGGGGCAATAACACCTTAAGGCTGAGCACTGCAGTTTCAATTTGTTAAAGCCATTGTCCTGAGCTCTTTTCAGCAGACATGCTATTTATCATTTAGGCGACCGTTATTTTTAATGAGTCTGTTATCATTCATTTTAGGGCATCCCACCTTTCCTTGACACGGATAGTATTTCTTTTTATATAGGACATAGGATTTATGTCTCCTTCTCCTTTCAGCCTCCCGTCTTCGCACCCCCAGCAGGGCTGGGAGCTGTCAGCTGGATGGCAGCTCAGGAAGGTGCTGCGGTGCACCGCCTCACACTGTCCAGCATACCAGTACCACATGGCTTGTAGAGCATTTGCTTGCTGCTGTGTAGGGATTTAAAATGCAGAAGATGAAGCCATATTATGGCTTAATCCTAATCTAACTTTTGTCATTGTTGCCACATGTCCCAAAATTGAAAAAAAATGGCTAATACAATTCTTTTTTTTTTTTCCCCCCATGTCCTGTTCAGCATCATGGGTAGTAGAATGAGTTTCTGGCTGCCATAATTGTGCTTAACAGATTTTCTGTTTATAGAGCCTCCCTTTATTCCCATACCATAATCATTTATTGATTACTGAGGTGTTATATACATTGTAAAGCTAAACATGACTGAGGGGTCAGGGGGTGCACAGAGTGAAAGGGAACATATACACATACCAATATTCAAATTCAAACAAGTAAATAAACAAATAATAACAAAAACAAATAAACAAAACAAAGGAACCAAAAAACTAGCTGCTACTAGATTGTTCCTGAAGTATCCTTGGGAAACTGCGAAATGGCAATGAATAATACCTTGGGAGATATAATTAGTAAAAAGCAGAGCAAAGACAGCAAAGTATGTGGCATATAACACATAAATAAATATGAGGCATACTTGGGATCTCTATAGTGTGTGATTGCGCGTGAGCATGCAGAAATTGTGATACAGGTATTACATGAATTATGCTCAGCCATGGGTACAGAGGGCAACTGCCACCCCCCTCCCAGAGCACAGAGCAAGCAGAGGAAGCACAAGGTCCAGGACACTGGGGCCACGCAAGAGCACAGAGATCAGACAGCTCAGAGGACCCCAGAGGGGGCCCGGGGTAGAGCTCCCAGGGTACCAGGAGCAGCACCCTACCGGTCCCGCCAGACCCCGGCCGCCCAGGCACGGGCCAGGGCCGGGACCCATGGCTCAAACGCCCGAGTGCCCCCAGCGCCCAGCAGGGAGCCCGCCCGACACCCGAGAGAGATAGGCGCGACCCCAGACAGCCAGCCGGGGTGGATCGAAACAAGCCCCCACGCCCCCAGCACTGCACCCCAGGGCCCAGTCCCTCCGCAGGTGAGAGCAGCAGCAAGCAGTGAGGAAGAGTGAGGAGGGGGCAGGGCACGACCCCCCCCCCACACACACACACACACACACACACACATACACACACGGGAATAGCATGGGGAGGCAGAGGACACCAAGTCACAGACCCTAGCCCCACCCAAATTCATACAGAATCACACTCACTCACTCACTCATTCACTCACTCACTCACTCACCCAGTCACTCAAGGTATGGATGGGGTTGGTGGTTGGGGGGGACCATCCTCTGGTGCAGCCCAGTGGGTGGCCCCCGGGACAAGAAGCCCCCGCACCGACGCCGTCTTCACAGCCCCAAGCCCGCAGATCAATTCCCCCCCACCAAGGATAGCACCCAGGAAACAGGAGCGCAGAAAGACCCTTCCCCTCCCCCCTCTGACCCAAAATATTGATGACTAGGATGTAATTAAAATGGTAGGGAAGTGGATGTGGAGGGAAGCATGCCTCAGTTTGCAGACAATGGAGCAACCCCCCAGCCCCACCCCAACCACAGGCCCTCAGTGTCAGGACATGCAAGGAGCCGGGAGCCGTGCAGAACTGGCAACGTGATCCCCGCTTTCCAGCTGCAGCACAGCCCCCTAATATAGCCCAAATATGGAGGCCCATTTGGGAATTAGATCAAATAAAATGAGTCAATGTCAAAAAAAAATATGTGTTATGTAATGAACATAACATAATTAAAAATAATAATAAATGAACAGCTGCACAGTGAGTTTCATTGCATTCGCTAATAACAGAGTTCCAGGCACTTTCAAACAAAGTTATCCCGATCATTTATTTTTTGAACAAAGGAAATTTAATTTGTCAGTATCATTAATTTTAAACCACTTATATTCCCCTGTCTCCATGGCTCCAGTCATATCACTGTCGTCACTTTGTCTATCTGAAGCCCAGTTCTTATAGCTGAACACCTCGACAATAACCCAGAACCAGAAATCCAGAGTACAGGTGTAGTGTAGTCCAATCCAGACAAAAGGAGTTGAGGCCATTATGGCTTCCTGTTGTACTGATGTCTGATCATCCAGGTTGGTGATGGTGACCAGGTCATGGTGATGATTTCTGCAGTAGTATAAGGCTTCCTCCCAGTTCAGCTCTTTTTTAATCAAAATCACGTTATCTGTTTTAGATCACAAACATAAAATAACCAGTTTTATTGAAAATCATCACTTATGATACATTGACAAAAAATGAACATAAAAAAATGAATGTTTTAAAGCTTATAAATGTGTTTGGCTAATTATTCCTGAGAAGTAGGTTGTTCCATGTGGTTCATGGAATGCGACAAAGGGCCACTTCACCCCACTCCAGAAACCACACCTCTCCCTCAAAGACCCTAAGTGTGTGGGTGAGTGTTGTGGACTTGAGCCAGAGAGGAGAGGGGAGTAAGGTGTGTAAGACCGGGAGTAGCAGCGCTGCCCCCGGGTGATGGGAGCAGATGGTCCGAAACGGTGCCCCCATCTCCCAGCCGCCACCAGGGGACAGTGGGAGCAAAAGTCCGCCCGACCCAGGGCAGCTGCGACCGCGCCGTGAGAGCCAAGACCAGCCCAGTAGACAACCCACCGGTCGACCAAGAGGTGGCTGGAGAGAAGAGAATATGGGAGGAGGGGTTACTCACTGCATTCACTCTGGGTGGGAACATGGGCCCAGGGCCACGCACCTCCAACCCCACCAATACCATCCCGCAAGGAAGAGATGCACACACACCCCCGTCACACTCACCCCTACCCCCACCTCCACACTCTTTTGTGGAGTCCTGCAGACCTAACAGAGACCCCAGAGTACACTAGGCAGAGTCCGGCAGCGACCCACCACCATGCCGGCACATCCAAGGCCACCCGAACCCCCAGGGCACAGGCGAACCCCACAACCAGACCCAGGAGACCCCGAGGCGCTGGAGCCCCAGCCCCATCCCCCAATAGTAAATCACAGATTTCCAGGTTATCACAGAATGTTTGTTCTATATCCATCCATTCTTCATCTCGTGGGTTACTTTCAAACCAATGTGAGATGTATTGCTATCTATTAGCTTGAAAATAGTGCTGAAAGTTTGGTAATTCTAAACCACTACAATCTTTACCTTTTTGTAGCGTTTTAAGGCTGATCCTGGGTGGTTTGTTTTTCCATAAAAAAATTGGAGATACAGGAGTCTAGTGACTTAAACCAAGCAGAGGATGGCCTTGTGGGAACCGTTGAAAATAGGTAGCTTACTTTAGGAAGGACCATCATCTTTATGGTGGCTACTCTGCCCATGAGTGATATAGGCAGGGGATTCCACTTTGTAAGATTGTCTTCTATTAGTTTTAAAAGTTGAATGTGATTTAGCTTTGTCAGCCCTGAGAGCCTAGGCGAGATGTTTATTCCCAGGTATTTAATGTTTCCTGACTTCAGCATGTTAGTTTATATATACTGAGGACTGCAATTACCTGGCAGAGCTATAGATTTTGACCAGTTAATTGAGTAATCAGAAAGTGCCTAGAATTTGTTCATTAGTGCAATAGTGTTAGTTAGAGGGGACCCGTGGATTCTGGAGGAAAAGTAATACATCATCCGCATATAGACTTATCATATATTCAATATTTTGGACTGAATGCCTTTTCTATCTCTGCTTTCTCTGATGGCAGCTGCTAGGGGTTCGATAAATAGGGCAAAGAGTGAAGGGGACAGTAGACACCCTTGTATGGTGCCTCTCTTCAGACTAAAGGTTGGAGAATTTTGATCATGGATCATGGTATAGCTCTCCAAATGCTTGTATACGGACCGTACACAAGCATTTGGAGATCTATACCGAATTCTCATCCAGTTTATAAATAATGAACCAAACCCAAGTTTGTCTGATACTGCAAACTTTCCACACGATCAAATGCTTTTTCTGCATCTAATGAAACAATTACGGCTTCCAGGTTATTGATAGTAGAATAGTCTATAATATTAATTAGTCTGCGCATATTAGTGGAAGACTGTCTTCGCTTCATGAAGCCTGTTTGATCTGAATGTATTAAAAGAGCTGTTACTTTTTCAATTCTTAAAGAAGTATATGGGATTTTTAATCCTCAGAAATGTGTAGTGAGTTGTGTTTGTTGTGATCCAAATATCTTTGTTAATCCTCCTCAAAAATTCATTTCAGGTTATTTTTTATCAATCTTTGGTGTGTTGCAAAGTAACAAAATCACATGCTTCATGCACTTTCAACATCTGCACATTTAGGCTTACTTGAATTTTTTTTTTTAAGAAAACTAAAAATAACTTGAAATAATAATTTTATTTCAGATCAGTCACAGGAATACAAATTCCTGAAACAGAATATTTCTTTACTGACTGAAACTTTTACTTCAAGATAAGAAATAGCCTTATTAATCCCCCATGGGGGAACATTAGATTGACACACCAGCGCAAAGACATACATAAGAAGTAAATAGACTATATAAAATCAGGAATAGTCATCTCATAGTGTGAGTTTGGTACTGTGGTATTGTGGAACCTAATGGCTGATGGCACAAATGAGCCTCCAAAGAGCTTTGAGGCTCGGGGGCTAAATGAGTGTATGGATGAAAGAGCCTCCTAAACTGCCTCAGCTCGGCATAGAGAGAAGGCTAATCCAAGATAGAATGGTAGGGAGATCAATAACATTTTGTTGGGCCTATTGAACCTATTATGCTTAAGATGAACATTTATCCTCCTAATATGATTGGATAAAATTGACCAAGAGTCAATCTTTATTGTTTTTTGTTTTTTTTACATGATAGAAATCCATATTTTTCCTGATCATGAGGTCTAAAACCCTTAAAACTGTATTATTGTAATAGTTTTTATTTATCTAATTTTATTATAGTGATTTTTGCATTTTTTAAATCAATTTTGTAAATTGTTTAGAAAACCTAAACTTAACTTGGATTTGTTTTTGAGTAAGGTATTATACTAAGTTAAAGATAAAAAATTAAATTAAAACACCAAAATAAATACCACTGATTTGTCAGCTAGGTTAATAATCAAACAATATTTTAACAAAAATAATGAAAAATATGTGGTAAGTGTGATTATAATGTGTACTGGCTAAATCTAAAAACTAGTGGATCAGGTGTTTTTCTTGAAATTAGTTATAGATTGCTATATAGGAGTGACAGCGGATGTACTGTAAAGAAGATAAATTGAAAAGCAAAATTGACAAATTCTAAGAAAGATTAAAACTCAAAAGAAGACTCATAGATATAACAGATGCCGAAGATTTTGTTTCACAAAGATGGATGCGTAGATGATCGCTGTAAAGAACCATCAGATCACAGAAGATATTGGAAATATAAGTTTAACACTTTAATATTTAAATTTTTATTTTAGTAATATCTTACCCTTTTTTACTTATATTTAAGTTAAAAAAATTAAGTAACTGTACTTTCACTTCAGTTTACTGTATTATGTTGTACTGCAAAAACTCTTTCAAGTATTCGTGTGTCCAGCTTCTTGTCAAAAAAAGACTTACAAGTTACTTTTCATCAAGCTATATGAGTTTTTGTTAAGTCTATAGAATTCTTAAACATATACATTTTTTTAATGTGCCACTTACCTATGTTGGATGGCCTAGATCACACTTTTAGAGCTTCCGAGCTACTTAAAACATGACCAGTCCTAAGGGATCTACCCCTGACCATTACCTCTGCAGGAATCGCACAGGTGAACAGTGAAACTTTAGACACTTCTCATTCCATCAATCAAAAGTCAATTTGATGTTGAACTCCTTTTGAGAATATTGACACAGAATAAAAATAAGTTTTATACTTTTTTTCAGGAAAACAAAATCTGATCAGCAAGTCAACTCAAATCTAAGACAATTTGTGCATGACATGGCTCCACCTTGCAATGCTTATTTGTCAGATATAATACAAGATTGTAGTAACCTGATTTCATGAAGAATAATAATTTCTACTAACAAAAATCCAGACCTGAAACAATTCATACCATAACAAAGGCTATCAAAACAGCAGCTGTGTTTGTATCTCCAGTCCAAAAAATAAAGGAAATATTTAAATCAGTTCTACTAAAATCATCAGGTGACTACAAATATTTTCTTTCATATCTTGGTGTATGTGTTTTGGCAATGTTGTTTTTTTTTTTTTTTTGGTTACGTTTAAAATCTGTTTAAACTAATTTCCTTTTTAATTCAATTCAAAATTCTTTATCAATTTCAAAGTGAAATGACATTTTGTTGTAACTCCTATTATTTAAATGTTATTAAATGCTCCTGCTATTTAAAGACTTATGGTAGATACTGATGGCTGTGGTTTGGAACGATCTGCTGTAGTTGTTGGTATTACAGCCAGTCAGAAGAAATCTCTGTCTCTTTTTGTACAACATCATCCTTAATTGTATGATCAGGGTCTCAACAATGTTCTTCATTTTCTGATAAATCACTGTTTGCACTATGAGCTCCGTGGTTTCACAGTATTTCCTAAAACAGAACCACACTTTATTATCAGGTTGTTAAGACGTTTTAGGTGTTTTGTGCTGATGCTTGAACCCCAACAGATTATGGCATTAGGGGTGATACTTTAAACAACAGAATTATAAACGATCTTTAGCATCTTGCTACAAAGCTTGAAGGACCTTAACTTCATCAAGAAGTATAGTCTGTTCTGTACCTTCTTGTATACTCCACTACTGTATACCAGTTGAGTCTCTTGTCCAGGTGAGCACCAAAATATTTTTCTCCACCACCTACGTCTTCAGTGATGGAAACATTTAAACGGTGATATTTATCTACCCAACATTCCACAAAACAGTCAATTAACTATTTGTACTTACCCTATTGTCCATCTCTAATAAACTAGATGACAATAGTATTGTCTTAATATTTCTGCAAACAAAAGGACGTGTCCTTGAAGTCTGAGGTGTACAGAAAAAAAAAATGGTGAGAATACAGTACTCTGTGGTGCTCCTGTGCTCCTGACCGCCTTGCAGTCACTGATCCATGTGATTGGGACAAGATGATTCTAATGTGTGCTTGTTGCTTAGCCAGGTGTCTTAACTGGAGTCTCTCCAGGAGCTTCATGATTTAGAATCTCAGGTGAACAGATGTAAAGTTGCATAGAACTGATGAGTGAGTTTTCTTTCATACCAGAACCAGGAAGGATATCCTTTTTAACAAAGTAACCTTTTTCTTGGGTCAGGTTGACGTTGAAGAGGTGCACAGAAATCAACAGAGCTGTTCTGCACAGGCCTTCATAACTCTGGGGCTGACATCATCTTGACCTGCAGTCTTGTTCCAGTTCAGTCTCTGCAGCTGTCTCTTCAGTGACGTATTTCAGCTGATTTCTAGGGAGATAAAAGTTAGACGGGAAGGGAGCAGCAACATCTCCTCATTTGGTTAAAGACAAACTTTTAGAACCAGACGAGTCTGTGACCGAAGTAGAAGATAAACATTGGAGGTCTGACAGGAGAGCCGTGGGTCAAAGGAGGGTGGGATGTCTGTATGGCTGTGGTGAGAAGGATCCTGAGGATCCTGAGGTTGTTCCTGAACTGAAACCATTGGAGAATGTATTAGGGTCATTTGGTCTATCCACACCTCCGTCTGTCTGACCTTCCTTTTACTTGAACCCTGCAATCTTCTTCATCTTTGATGATCTTCTTGGATATTGTTTCTTTCAAGTTTGCTCTCTAGCTTCTTCCTGTACTACTCCTTATTGTCTCTAATTTAGACTTTAAGCTGCTACCATTTAGTCCTCAAATAAATCCCAGGCTCTCTTCCTGAATGCAATTATGTTCTTGTTTAGCAGTTCCTTACGGCAATGGTGATCCAGATTTTGTTTTTAGGGAACCATTTCACTGTTGGGAGAGCATGGTGTTGTCCAAAGAGACCTTTATAAGTCAGTCTCACATTCATGGCATTTTCATGGCATTGATGTCCTTTCCATGTGGTTGGCACAAAACTATCCAGTCCATAGTATCAAAACAACCCTGCTGATTGACTATTGTTGATCAGTGTTTGTAATCTTTTATGAAGACTTTAAACAATGAATGTTGGGTTGATGCACAACACCACTGAAAAACTGAGGACTGAAACATTAATAACACATATCAGCTAATAAATACAAATTTATGAATAAATGCAATTAAGATGAATCTGTTTTTAATAGTTTATTTCTATCTTTACCAAATCCCTCAATGGAAAATGCTCTTTTACAATTGCTTTAATTGCCCTCATTATAATAAGTCAATTTTTAAACATTCCAGAGAAAAATGGTAATCAATTATTCAATATATTTTGTTGAAAGTGTGCAGTATTAACCACCCAATATATACAGCAACACTGCTCAGTTCAGTTGGCATCTGTCTCAGTGTTTTCAACTATATTTATGGTCTATGCGTGATGCAGTTTTGTCAGCATCTACTATGTTGTCTACTTGAAACTTTAATGTGGACTTTTTGTTTGGGTGCCTCATAATTTTGGATAAGACCACCTATAATGTTCTTAAAGAGGCATGTGGTTGTTTCAGTAACTTCAGGTGGTAAAGTTGCAAACTGCAAACAATAGTATAACACAAAATGTAGCCTACAACATGCATTACATTTCCTCATGGGTCTCCAACTCCAATGGCTCGTTACCAAACTTTTGCCAAAGCATCATTTGCTGCAGCTGTGTTGAAACAAGGACGCATCTAAACAAGCAGGGTTATAGTATATTTAGTCCTCAGCTTCTTTAATGTTCATCTACCATTTTTGTTTAACCTTCCGGGCAAGTTTCTCCTCACAGTAGTCTAGTAATCATAGTTTTCAGTTTTCAAATTATTTACCTGTAGTCACATTTTGAATTCTTCTATTCATTTTGTATCCTATTTCTCTGTTTTTGCTCGGTTGCATCCTTTTTTTCTGTTTTTTTCCACCTATTATTGTCATATTTTACTGCTCCCGTGGAACTGCAAATATATATGTGTCAATAAAGTTCTCAGTTTCACTTCTACTGTTTTTTTTGATTTGACCTAAAACTATGACAGGTGCAGGCCATATCAAGTTTCTATTCAAGCTTAGATATTGGATACGGCATAAAATGTCATAATTTATGGACAATGTCTGCTACAAATGTATTCACATCATAATGTTAGCCATTTGGAATGCTGAAAAAAATGTTGTTGTTTTTTTAAAAGTCTCTGCTTGTGTCCAAGATGGCAAATATAGCCTCAAAACAATAAATAAGAAAGATTTCTACCAGTTTTGTAAAAATTGTGGTCATATACGTGCGCATACATAGCTGTTAAATGAGCAAACACATATTGAAGACAGCATAAGTTTGAAAGACATTACCATCTACAGACAGATCCAGAGTATGGTCAAGGAGTCTCAAACAGCTTTCACTAATTATTTCAAGCTAAGACCTCTTTATCGTCTGAGCCTTTAATTGTTTTTTATTTTCCGAAATAGCTGATGCTGCAAGAAGTCAAAGCCATAGCTGTTGATAAAGTTATCTTTCATGTCAGGCAATCTAAATTAATAGTCATCTGTAATACACTGACTTGAAAAGACTAGGTCAGACAACAAATGCTTTTGGAATTTGTTATGGAAACATTTGAAAAAGCTGATTTTCAATTACGGTGACATAGTGCTTTAGTGTGTTAGCTTGGTATTCTAGACATGTTTCTGGTAAGGTCCTTGTTGAATGTTTCTCCAGAGTCAAGAAGCCTCAGAATGTTGACATCTATTCTTGAATGCTGTTTTGTTGGTAATAGGAAAATATCTGGATACCAAATATCAACAAAGTCAAGAAAACTCAATGGTAGTTGTGCTATTTTCCAATTATTGACACAAGATTTGAAAAGGCAACATCTACTCTGAGTAGCATCAAAATCAACCTTTACTTCCCGGGGGAAAGACTGAAAATAAGTTCTGGAGAAAAATAAATAAATAAAAGCAACATTGAAAAATTCTTATCCAATAGATTAAAGATAATGTGTCGTATTTTCCAAATACTGACATTAGCCATAAAAGATTTTAGACTTGTGTTGTTAAATGCTCTTGTGTCAGATTCTATTATTAAATGTTTTTTGTGAATTTTATAGTGTGGCAATAAAATTTCAACGTGTAAATTCTGCTTAAACAATGTTCTTATCACAACTTATATGAGCGTGACACAGTATCACCCAGTGAATGCATCTCTAACAGAACCCAGGTAGAGGTGCTTGCTCTCCAAAGTGTCAATCCAGGCCATATGTGAAGCTGGCAGCAAACTCTAATGGTAGGTGAAAGAATGTGCACTTGGCATCTTTCTTGCATGCACATTTGCACACGGTTCCTGCAGCAGAAATGAGCCGACAGGTTTTGCACAGCAAGATGCTTTCTGCTCTAGTACACTCCTGGGTGGTGGTACCAGGAAGTCCACTCAGCAGTAACACTCCTTTCCTCATGTGACATTACCATGTTTTACTTTCCCCAGGTGATGCTTTAAGCTAATACCTAAGATACGAAGTCAGATAGAAGTAACAGACTGCACCAGGAGATAGACACAGCGCCCTTCATTGAAAGTTATTGCCAGGCAGTCTAGGGTAATTCATCACATTTTTTTTAGGACAATACTAGGAAGCCCAGTCCAAGTACAGATGCATCATAGTTGCACAGTGAGCATTTTGTAACAAATAATGTTGTCATCAATTTTCATCTTTTGTTTAAACATATTAGTCTTTTGGACAAGATAGGTCATATTTCAGCAGCTTGATAAATTTTCTCCTCTCTCCTCTTCACAGAATGTGCACTTAATTAATTACACAACCTTTAATTGGACAGATTATTCCTAATGGTGGTACAGTGCTAAATGTACAAACTCTGAGAGGACTCACAAGTAATTATTTTAATGCCACTTTCTCAGCTTGCTGCAATCAGTATATTTCAAGTAATTGGTATTTTTCACAGGCAAAGGTACAGATAGTTCAAATTAGACAAATTACCTTTACATTTTTGTGTTGCATTTTTTGCAGCTGATGCCTCATCCACTGCATCATTTCCACGCACTAAGGCTATGTGGCGTTAAGGGGCGTATGATCGCCCCCTGATATTTTACGATATCTGGCAGTATTACCTCCTGTTTAATTACCTTGGTAATGTGCATTGATGTACATGATGGATTTTTACGGAAGCTCACTTCTTAACTATCGGATGCAGTGACATGAGTGATCATCACTGCTGAAAGTGGTGCTGTAAGATAAATTAATAATTGTGGCGGAGGAAGCAGGATACAATTAGCAAATGCATCTGCGGCCGGCTAAAGAAGACAAACACGAACCCACTAACAAGCTGTTGTATCATCTTAACTGTTGATATTACAGAAAAGTTTTTTTTTTTCACAATTTCCTCATAATATTTTATACGTAGAGCGTGCAAGATCAGTTGGCAAACAAACTTAATTTACCCCTTTGAGTATTCTTACTTTACACCACTGTGGAGGAGGAGCAATTTAGATGAAGAAAAAAAAGCAAGCGAGAATGATGGCGGTGTTAAAACTTCACAGCTTGACTCTGAGATAAGGAGAGAGTGGCTGAACTAATGGCTGAGGCCCTGGTTTGTGGGTGCTGAGACCTCAAAGTCGTATAATTCAAAGCATGTATGTCAGCCTTGTGCTCATTACCATGACTGATTGTACTGTCTACCAGTATCCTGCCCGCTTGGCACCCGGGACCTGCAGGTGGTACTTTATCTAATGTCCATGTCAATTTTTCACAGATTTTTTACTTTTTTTTGCTTCTAAGCTGTCTTAAATCAGAGCTTGGCAAGTAACACAGGAGGGAGAAAAATAACGGCATTAAAATGAATGTCTAAATGCAGCCTGTGTTTGTTCAAGCTAAAGGCAAAAACAAAGACAAGGCAACATCGTGGCGAGGTATCTTCATTAAGTATTCATACCCCTGGTGCTTTTTTACATATTTGTCTTATTCTCACAACAACTTTCAGTGAAACTTGAAAAGATTTTATGTGATTGACCAACATGGAGTGGTGTGTAATTTTAAAGTAATGTGGCAACAATGTATTTTCTTTTATTCTATAGAAATAAAGAAGAGAGTTACACTGTGGACCCTTTAACCTTGCTGCACCTACAGCAATTCAGAGCAACCGTTTGTTTTTAATTATTTAGAATGAATGCGTAAAAACAGAACCTTTGAGTATATTATCAGTATTTATCGTCCCTATGAGAGCATTAATCAGAGAAAGAGCGCAAAGTGGATAACTGTGGAGGAGCTGTAAATATCCACGTTCAAGGCGGAAAACTTGTTTTCAAAAATCTGACCCTTGAGGAAGTACGGCAAGTGCAAAGGTATTGTCAAATAAAATCCCTAAAACATCTGCCATCAAAACTCTATTTGAACACTGGCCATCTTCCTAAACACACCTTCATGTCCATGGCACCATCATGCTCTGTGGATGCTTTATATTTAGAGGAATGGAGATAAATAAATGATGGGCAATTGACCAATTACTTGGTTTTGAAAAAGTTGTGAGACGGCTAAATTGGTGAGAGAGATTCCCTTTTAAATCCAGTTCAAATATCACCACAAGCCATTAAGGGAACAGGGCAAATGTGTGGGGAAATGTACTCAGGTTAAGTCAAACAAAAACCAGACTTTTTATCCCAAATATGAAACACTGTTGGGCACAGAATGAAAACTGTGAGAACAGTACTTTTACAGTGACTGCAGATTCATACAATGGGCATTTAAAAAAAAATATGGATGGAAGTTAATACAGAAAGGTTTGAAAATAAAACCTCCAAAAGATTTGAGACTGGAGAAGAGTTCCACTTCCAGGAGGATAACCTTGAGCCTACAACAAGATCAAAGCATCTTTATGCAGAGTGGCCCATTCAGGGGCCCACACCTGAGTCCAACTGAGAAATTGTGGCCAGACTTATAAATAATTTTCCATAGCCTATTCATCCAGACTGACTGAGCTCTGACTGTTTTGTAATTCGACAGTTCAAATTACTTTTTGATCAATTAATAGGTGGAACATGTAAAGACATACCCCCTAAACATGCAAACCCTAACTGTAGAAAAAGGGTGGCAAACTTTCCGGGTGGCATTTTTTCCCTAAGTTGTTAATTTCCACTTCACAGTCAATTACTACTTTTGGTTGGCCTATCACATTGAATCCTGATTAAAAACACAGAAGTTTGTGGTTGTGATGCGACAAAATGAAGATGGGGTTTAAATCCTTTTGAAGGCTGCTGCAAATTAGTGTCTTCTGTGAATATTAAATACTGTTAGAGAAAAAAAACAATGCAATTGAAAGAAAATTGACTTCATGTTTAGATCAAGTTTCAAAATAGCACACTATTATTCTATTTTGACAAACATCTTGGCTCAAAAAATCATGCGTCACTGACTATCATACTTCTCACCCCTGTATTGATGCCTCCACCCATTTCTTCTTTCTCCTCCTTTTCCCTCATTCTACCCCCTCTCTGTCTCTTGTCCTTCTATTTTATTGCTTTGTACAGCAAAGCACCATTACTGATCCCTTCCAAAGCACAAACTAAAAATCTATCCTGTTGTCATTTGCCGCACCGTGCCATCTATCATCAGGGGTGCTTGGCAGCGTCTCCATAGGAGAGAGGAGGTGCTGGAACAGGAGGCAGAGTCAAGGACTTTCACGCGCAACAAAAAACTTGTCACAATTATTTATGGCTCTTGGTGGGACACATAATAGGACACATCAAACTGCTGTTTTTTTGTGTGATGAGCGCCCTCACATCGCTGGCTCCCTTGTCGAAGTGGGTCACAGGCATCTCTTGCCTTACACATACAATTTCCAAGACAATGGCGGAGCACTTGGGGAAGTGACAGTGACAAATACTGGGGCCCCCACGGAAAGCTGGGCAGGCTGTTACATGAGTGATTGCGCCAATAATCATGCGGAGTCGTCACGTGTCTGTGGAGCAGGAGGGAGATGGGCAGCTGGGGTGGCAGGGGTGGGAAGAGACACAGAGGGAGAAGAAGAGTGTGTGTGAATAGGATGAGGAGGAGCTAGTCAGGAGGTTGGGTAGCGGCAGGGGCTGCAAGCCTGTGTAGAGAAGTGTCTAACAGGTCCTGGCAAATCATTTTTTATTTCCTTATCATCCATCTCCCACTTCCTCCCCTCAGATGAGTTGCTGCTAAATGACTGTCACTTTGGACGGCGCTGTGATATGTTCTGCTGTAGCGCCCGTAATTGGGAAAGGGTCACCAGTGCCTGTTTCTCTGTGTGACCTTTTTTAAACTTGGCTGCCCAGGGAATTGGACAGAGGCTCAGATTAAATTACTTCTCCAGCGCCTCGGCCCTTCACCTTAAGTGCTGGCACTTGGCTCCAGTTCATGGGAAAAAAGGCTCTGTGTTCTCGCTTAAGCAGTCCAGGCACCAGACACCGACTTGCCCAGTTTGCCAGCCTGAGTTAACAGGAAAGAGACCACTGGTCTGTCATGTACATAGAGTGTGTTTAAATCTACCAGATGAGTGACTGCATCCTAACCAAAAGCTGAACTGAAATTTTACACAGTGTACTCTATGCAGTGCCTGGCATGTGTACATTGAGTCCTCAAACTTTTCCTGATTCTGTGACATTACAAACCAAAATTTTTTTGTATTTTAGTAATGTTTTAAGTAGTGGAACAAAAAAAAATACATCGGAAAATATATTAACCCACCCTAAGCAATTATGTGTTGAGAACCACTACTTTGTAGAACATGTAGTACCAGTTTTCAACATCAAGACCAAACTCTTTTAAGTGGTCTCACAGATTCCTACTTGAAATTCAATCAATCCTGACCCATTTACCATGTCCCTTCGTTAGAAAAGCCTCCCAGTAGCAGTATTTCACCGCCACCCTGTTTCACTTTGAGGTGATGTAGTGTTAGTTTTCCACACACACAGCATTCAACTCACATCCACCTCTGAGTCTCTATGTATTTAGACATGTGTATTTTTGCCATATTACTAATTCAGAAAGTGGAGTAAACTGTTGTGTGTGCAAATTATTATTTTTATTTTTTAACAGCATTTGTTTTCCGTCATCGTAGATATCCGCCCCCCC
>JAVLVB010001109.1:1297780-1316593 GCA_032876305.1 Orestias chungarensis
GGGGGGGGGGGGGGGGGGGGGGGGTTCTTCACCATTTCAAAGCATTCTTGACCATTCTCTTGTTTTATCGCATTATTTCTTTTTATCTTAAAAGGTTTCAGAAAGAGCTCTTAAACAAATTCTTCTTCATTAATTGTGTTGTGGACTGTATCACCTAGGTGGCAGACTTCAAGCAATTCAAGCAAGTAATGGATGAAAACCAAAGAAGCTGAGAATCTCTATAAAGTCAGGTCTGCAGTTTTTTTGTATCCCAACATAAAAGCTGAATGGCTTTTCACCCCTTGCATTGAATTAATAGACAAATTAATACACAACCGTACTCTTGGATCAACTGCAGTAGCTACCATCCACCGTCCACCTTATCTTTGGTCTTAGTTGTACAGCAAATCTATGCCAAGGAAAATAAATGGTGCTCTGGTTTGGCTGTTTTGCAAAAATCAGCCAATAGAGTTTTGAGTAGGATTTTGTCAAGGTATTTTAGCTTTACACGCTAAAATATGTTCTTTTAAATACTTCCGGTATATTATACTTTTTTTTTTCTATGTGAATATGCAGGGGGCTGCTCTACTTTTTATAGAGTCTAGTTGAAGTACTGCAATAACATTAACTTTGATGTGCATGCTGATGTATACACAATAAAGGATCAAAACATCAATAAAAGTGTGAACAAAAATAATAATTTTGTAGATTATTAGTATATTGTTACTCAACGCATCAATTAAAATGCATTTAAACGCCTCACAACCTTACATTTGGTGTCAATTGATATCTTTTTTACAAGCATAAAAGATAATGTCTGATGCCGTTTGTCACCTGTGTTTACATATAAGGTCGTAGTGTCAGTTCATGACACAAGCTTCTTTTTTTTTTTTACTTCTATATGAGTTAAATGCAAGGAAGAGAATTCTGGGTTTGAGATTAACTCTAAGAAATGGTATTCAGCTGTACTTAACCAAATGCTTAATTTAAAAAAACAGTTTTTATATTTACGTTATCTGAAAATTAACAACAAAACATTTTCTTAAAGTTTATCTGAACATAATTAAACCAGTAAATGACATTTGACACAGTGTTTGTTAAAATGATAAATGATCACACGGTGTTTCGTTCCAGGCAGAAGCAGAGACGGCGAGCCGCACGAGCGAAGGGCCCTTTATGGTTAATAAGTGTTTTGATTACCATGTACAGGACTCTGGGAAACAGGTGCAGATGAAACAACTGGAACACATGGTGGAAGCCAGAAGCTCGGCACACCTGTTCCTTTCCTGCAGAAACAGCTTTGCAGTGGATCGTCTCTGGAGCACAAAACAGCTTCCATCCCTCTCCCTCACACTTACACACACACACACACACACAGTGAGAACTAATTTCTCCAATTCTTATGCATAGAGACGGAGAGCAGACATTTGTCCCTTTTAGGGCCAATCGCAATAGTGACAAATGAAAAAGGGACTTTTTTCTCTACACTGTTGGAAGATCTTAATGCATTTTCCTGTGCAGACACAGCCCTCCACAGGGAAGGGGGAGAGGATAAGTAACTATAGGAGGTGGTAATGGTGTTGGGACAGGCTGGTGTTGTTTGCCCTAGCTGTATTGAAACGGCGGTCCCTGTGGAGCCTGGCACAGGGAGTTGGGTTTGTCAACCTTGTCTGGGGGACTTAATATGAAAACAACACTAATGAGAACCATTTCCATTGCTCTGTTTATTTTCAGAGATGCTTTGAGCGGGGCGTGTGCACGGCTCAGTGATCGCACGTTGCATTGCATTCATTATGGGGCCCTGGTTGCTACTGATACATTACACACACACACACACTTATAATTGCATTTTTTTATTGTTCACTGCTACTTTTAATGCCACACTGAAGCAAAATGGGATCCGTCTGACCAAACGCAATCACAAGGTTGTGCATCCGGCTGGCTTCTTTTATCCTTTCACAAAATTCTGACAAAAAGCTGGAAATTAGAAAGCATTTGATTTAATGGGTATTCTAGTGTTGGAGCAAAAGCATTAAATCCATAGATTCTATAGCGTCTGAAGACAAACTCTCTTCATCAATAAATGACAAGCTTCAGCAGACAAGTATCATTTCCTCAAGCTAAATGAATCCTCCCGCGTCCATCTATTCACTCACAGACATGCCGTTCTGAAAATCTCTCTAAAGTAACATTACTCCAGAGATTGAAACCACTATTTCATTGAGCAGAAAATTGCTATTGAATTTGGGGCTGAATAATTGGAAGCCATGTTCTAACGCAAGCCAGAGAAGAAGCCGGAGAGATATGTTTTATTGTCACACTCAAACCAATGACATTCTGAAGCTAAGCGCCACAAATGGTATGGGTATTGTTGGTTGGGACGTGGCTCTCCTTTTGTATATGAGCCATATCAAGAATGGAGCTCGAGGGCAATTTGGAAAGAATGCAATTCACTTTGACTTGATCTAGGGCCACGAATGGCATGCAGAAATAAATATCAGCATTTTAAGGGAGAAGGTGCAAGTGTTCAGCTGGGAGGCTGCACTGTCTGTGTTTGTCCAAGCACATTTTGCAGTCTCTTCATATGAAATCCTACATAAAATACATTTACGGTGCCTTGTAAAATTGTTTCCACTCACATTACAACCACAAACATAGTTTTTGGTATTGGGAATCTATGCAATAAACTAACATTATGTAGTTGAGTGAACACGATTTGCCTTAGATTCTCAATTCAAGAATCAGTTTATTTATATAGCGCCAATTTACAACAGATGTCTTCTCAAGGCACTTTACAAGAAAATCAATTAAAATCATAGATACATCATAACAAATCAGTTTGAAAAAGTTTGCAATCTAAGGAACCCCAGCAGATTGCATCAAGTCACTGATTTGCAGCATTCACTCCTCTGGAATCAACAGACAGAAACAATGGCTTGTGTTGTCGTTGACTTTACAGCGATCCCTCATACTAAACATGCATGTAGCGACAGTGGAGACAAAAAACTCCCCTTTAACAGGAAGAAACCTCCAGCAGAACCTGGTTCAGTACAAGCAGCCATCTGCCACGACCCACTCTGGGTTTGAAGAGACAGAAAGCTAAAATAGATGGACAGTATACTAAAAGAAAAAAAGAGTTTATAGCAGCAGTTGTAGAGCGTCGCTGGCAGCATCTCAGCCCATGTTCTCCTCCAAGAAGCTGTCTCAGCGAACAGAACCAGACCAGGTGTGGTTACTATGGAGAGAAGAATACTAAGAGAAAACAAATGGTTAACAAGGTTTGAAATTAGTTGTTTGGGTTTTTTCTCAAAGACTTTATAAAGAAAATGTAGGGGAATCCTTTTCTCAAAGTAAAAGTTTAACAGTAGGACAGACTGGCATGTCTTCAGGGAGGCTGCTGAGTACAAGGGGGAGCTGGACCTGGAGGACTACACATCTGCTGTTCTGGGGTACATCAGCAAGTGTGTGGAGGATGTCACCACCACCAAGACTGTGACTAGCCACCCGAACCAGAAACCCTGGCTGAATGCAGAGGTGCGTTCTCTGCTGAAAGCCAGGGATGCTGCGTTTAGGTCTGGTGACTCACAAGAGCTCAGAAGGGCAAGAAGACAGCTGACTGCAGGAGTTAAGAGGGCAAAAGCTGCATATGCTCAGAAAATCCAGGCGCACTTTTCCTCCCAAGATCCACAGAGCATGTGGCATCAAGTGCATTACAGACTATAAATCTAAAGCTGCACAATGCCCCAAAGACCCCCCCCTGCCTGAGGCTCTCAACCAATTCTACGCCCGATTTGAGAACCCTGACACCCTCCCCAGCACCAGAATCGTGACTTCACCACGAGAACAGCCCCGCAGTGTGACTCCAGCAGAAGTAAGGAGGACGCTGAGGAGGATCAACCCCCGAAAAGCTGCTGGCCCAGACAACATCCCCTGACGGGTGCTGAGAGAGTGCGCGGACCAGCTCTCAAACGTGCTGGCGGACATCTTCAACGCCTCCCTCATCTAGGCAGCTGTCCCCGCCTGCATGAAGACCGCCACCATCATCCCGGTCCCCAAGAGCTCCGCAGTGAATGACAATCGGCCAGTAGCCCTCACACCGATAGTCACAAAGGGCCATGAAAGACTGGTTCAGACTCACATCAAAGCCAACATCAGCGTCACTGTGGATCCACACCAGTACGCATACAGGAAAAATCGATCCACAGAGGACGCCCTTTCCTCCGTGGTCCACACTGCCCTCACCCACCTGGAGCAGAAGGATTCCTACGTCCGTATGCTGTTTGTGGACTTGAACCTATGCGTTCAACACCATGATTCCCCAGACTTTGATAAATAAACTCTCCTCACTTGGACTGAGCTCTTCCATCTGCAAGTGGGTCCTGGACTTCCTGACCAACAGGCCGCAGTCTGTGAGGATTCACAACATCTCCTCCCCTACCATTACCCTCTGCACTGGCTCCCCTCAGGGCTGTGTGTTGAGCCCCCTCCTGTTCACATTGCTCACATATGACTGCTCGCCTATCCATCCAGGCTGTCATATTGTGAAGTTTGCGGACGACACAGTAGTGGTTGGATGCATCACAAACAGTGATGAGTCCAGCTACAGGCAGGAGGTGGAACACCTGTAGGGCTGGTGCAGAGATAACAACTGTAAAGAATACCAAGGAGATGATTGTGGACTTCAGAAGTCCCCGTGCACATGGGAGGAACTGCGGTGGAAGTGGTCAACAGCTACAGGTACTTGGGTATTCACCTGAGCAACAACCTGACCTGGAGCAACAACACTTCCTCTCTGGTCAGGAAGGCGCACCAGCGGCTCTACTTCCTAAGGAGGTTGAGAAGAGCTGGACTCGGGAGCTCAGTCCTCACCTCCTTCTACAGATGTGTGGTGGAGAGCGTCTTGTGCTCCAGCATCAACATGTGGCATGGAAGCTGCTCTGCTGCAGGCAGGAAAGCTCTGCAGAGGGTGGTGAAGGCTGCACAGAGAACTGTTGGAGTCAGCCTCCCCAGCACCACAGACATTTACACCTCCAGATGCAGGAAGAGGGCCTCCGGCATCATGAAGGATCCCACCCACCCAGGACACTCACTTTTTGTCCTGCTTCCCTCAGGCAGGAGGCTGCGGAGCATCAAGTGCAAAACCACCAGACTGAGAAACAGCTTCATTCCTGAAGCTGTGAGACTCTCAAACACACGCAAGGACAATTAAAAATGAAATAAAAAATAAATAAAATAACAAACAAAAAAAAAACTTTATCATTTAACCGGCACTGTTCACTTTAATATCACACTTTAAAATGTCACTTTAATATGTCACTTTAATATGACAATTTATTAACCATCCATGCTGCTACAGCAAATTTTGCACTCCGAATTTTCATTGCTGCTATGTCCGAAGTCCCATATTGTACATTTTGTGTAGTCAATCCCATTCTCTTATATTTCTTTATATTTTATTATATTATTCGTATTTTGTAGCTATTTTAAAATTGCTCTCAGGGTGTAAAACTGGACCGTGGGATTAGAATTTCGTCCCACCTCATGTACCCCATGTGATGTAATGACAAATAAAATTAATTGATTCCTTCCTTGATTTATAAACAGTAGGGAAAAGATTTGGACGTTTTTAGTTTTGTGTTGGCTACCTTTCTCCAGGAGTGAATGGACAAGAGACAGGGTGCACCTTGGATAGGTCACCCGTCCATCCCGTGGAAACACAGACATACATAGGACAGACAACCATGCACACACACTCAAACTTAAAGACAATTTGGAAAGACTAACAAGCCTAACAGTCATGTTTTTGGACTGTGGGGGGAAGCTGGAGTACCCTGAAAGAAGCCGCACATGCACAGGAAGAATTTGCAAACTTCATACAAAAAAAGAGGCAGCCTGAGTTTCAAACCCACGGCTCTCTTGCTGTTATGCACCAGTACTACCAGCTGCACTACTGTGGTGGGGAAAGATCAAAAACTTTTTCCCAAATCCTGAAGTGAAATGCAACATAGTTGCCTCGCTTAAAAAAAGTTGTGTTAAATGCAGGACAAAGTTTTTGACTTACAAGCAAAGCATTTTTGTGCTATCAACACACAAAATCAGAGAACATTTTGCTAAAGTATTTGAAATTACCAAAGATAGTGGTTAGCATGGTCACTAAACAAAACAATTGAGTAGTTTGCGTTTGGGAACCGGAACACAGTTCATGGAACCTTGATCTCCTTCTCAGATTAAGGGCCAAATTCAGAGGAAGAAGTAAATATACACTAATTACTTGTCATATAGAGTTGTTGTAAGTTGTATACAAACATTTTATCTAATTAAAAGCGCAGTACAAAAAAGGTTCATTGCGACATAAAGTACGTTTACGTTCACAGTTATGCATTTACTGAACACTTTCATCCAAAGCGACTTACAAAAAAAAAAATGGGTTAAACACTGAACTGACACGTTTTACAAATTATAAGTGACCTACCCTATCCTGGAAGAGGATTTAACATGGATTTAAAGTAGATGACACTAAACTATAATGTTACCCTGCACCACAAAGGTCATTGGTTCAATTCCCAGCGTAGGCCCTTTCTGTAGGGGGTTTGCATGTTTTTCCTGCACATGCATGGATTTTCTCCATGTTCTTCAGCATCCTCCTACATTCCGAAAAACCCAAATGACTGTTTAATTAATAGGACAATAAAGGTTCCTTAGGTGTGAGTCTGTGCATGCATGTCCTGTGTGTTTCAGTGTTTCCAGCGATAGGGTAGTGACTTATCCAGGATATACCCGGCCTTTCGCCCTATGAGCCCTGGCAACAGCCACTAACCCCTTCCAGAGACGTTACAAGAAAGCACATGGACAGATAGATAACTGATTTAAAAATGGCTTCAGCTGCCACTGCAAGCACGCCAATGACCACCACAATTTTAGAACCACTTTTCATCTATATCATTCCATTTGGGGTTTGGATTTGTTTTCAGTGTCATTGTCCTTTTTTTAAGAGATATGGATACATTTTAACAGAATTGTTCAAGCAAATATATTTTGGAGCATGTTAATACAAAAATTTAATTTTTATATGTTTAGCTTGGTGAAGCATTACCACCTTCACCTGTACCAAGTATAAGACTTCTATTGCTTTTAACATATGAAAAATGCCATTATTTATTTATTTTTTGCTCTGCTATTGGTTTCCCCATCTTTCCTCCTCAGCCCCTCCTTTCGTCCAGTGATCGTTTTGTGAACCTGTTTCGAGACGCCAAATGACCCTCTGTTTCTGCGGAAGACTAATTTATCCCTCTCTTGGCCAGTGGCAATACTGATGACCCCCAGAAACACACACTCTCCATACAGACACTCACAGCTACACAAGCAAGGGACGCACTGCTGTGCTTGCTGGTGTAATGTGCTTTGTTGTGTGAAGGTATCAATCAGAGGGGAGCAGATTATTAGAGTGTCTGAAAGAGATCAAACAATTTTACCGTCTGCACCCACACATGGCTGATTTACAGGCAGGCTGATAAAGTACTGCAGCTCTCTGTCAGGGGCTACATGACGGCTCGCCGCGCTCTTAGGATAAATTATTGCAGAGGCCCGCGGTAATGTCTCCCCACCTAGCAACCAGCCGGTCCAGCCCTGCCTTGTCTGCAATAATGGCCCTATCCAGGGTCACTAGTTACTGCATTGTAGTAGGATGGGAGGGATATATATATATATATATATATATATATATATATAAACACGTACACACAGTCACACCACAACATGAATGTATGAACACGTGCTTTATAGTACTGGTTCTCATTTGTCTCACCAGGCAATGCCAAAAGACACTCAGGGATGACTACAGGAGGGCTGAGTGGACACGGGGGAGGCACTGATGTCTCTCTACAATTTTGCAGCGGAGCAACATTTTTTGAAATACTGACACAGAGGCTCCAAATAAGACGAGGCTGAAAGAGCGAGGTGGGCTTCCATTATCAAAACGAAAAACTTGGCAAGAACAGCCGAGGAAGCCACTGCGTCTAATCGCGCGCGTCCAGCTGGCCCGAAAGGCAACCCTGCAGACAAGTTATTTCTAACCTTCCCCATCCAACGGCTCTATGCAGAGTTATACAAAAATAAGCAATTTGGGTCTGACATGAAATCTAGGGATGCACAGTGGAGCAGTGGATAGCAGTGTTGTAGTACTCGAGATCGGTCTTGGTCATTTTTTTAAGGTCTTGGTCTTGTCTCGGAATCGACTACATTTTTACTCGGCTTTGTCTCGGTCTCGGACAAAGCGGACTCAAGATTTCATTTCAAGACCAGTCAAGACCACAACTACCTGTGCTTTTTTAGATTTAGTTCATAATATCATTGCTCTGATTTCGCGTGAAACTTATTGAGCACAACTAATAACTTGAGTCTTGACTCCTTTATCAATTGAAATTGTTGTCACCGTTAACGGCTGTTACCCACTCCCCTTCACACGCCCCCTACGACAGTGCAGGTGGCAGTGAGAAGATGTCAGCCAACTCATCTGTCATAAAATGTGGTTACTTGAATCACAAGGAGTTTTTGTGCAAAACCACAGCCAAAAGAAAACACAGCGCAATATGTACGTTTTGCAAAGCAACACTAACGGAGACGGCTGGGAGCACGTCCAACTTTTACCGACATTTGGAGAGGAAGCAAAAGGATGTTGCAGTCTCTGATATTTTTAAAATGCAATCAAACTTTACTTTAAAGTCCATGTTTTTGTGGTCTTTCACAATGTCCACGTTGTGTTTATATGTTTGTGGTGTGCATGGACTTATATGTTTCAGCACTGCAGTTCTAGTTTGGCATATGATGTCATCATTTTTGAAACTGCTTGTACATGATGGTAAATCATTCAGTACAGTGTTTAATAAAGAAGGTTAAGTTTTCAGGTCCTTAGTGTTTGTATTTGTTTGCCTATATAAACATTTCATTATACATAGATAGATATAATATAGGTCAACAAAAGAGAAGGGGTTGTAGGGTGCCTATGGTCTGCGTGTACCACATTTTATCATAAGTGCGTCATGCAGTGTGGGACACTGGTCTGGTCTTGACTCGGTCTCGCCCTGCCTCGGTCTTGGTCTTGTCTCGGTCTCGACCCCTCAAAGTCTTGGTCTTGTCTTGGTCTTGATACACTGTGGTCTTGGTCTTGTCTCTGTCTCGGTTTAGGTGATCTTGACTACAACACTGGTGGATAGCACTGTTGCCATGCAGAAAGAACGCTCGGGGCTCAATTCTACCTTGGGTCTTTCTGCAAGGAGTTTGCATGTTCTCCCTGTGCATGCGTAGCTTCTCTCCAGTTACTCCGGCTTCGTCCCACAGTCCAAAAACATGACTGTTTGGCTGATTGGGCACTCTAAATTGTCCTTAGATATGAGTGTTTTTTTTCCTGTATGTCTCTGTGTTGCCCTGCAATGGACTGGCGACCTGTCCAGGGTGTACTCCTGCCTCTTGCCTGTTGTAAGCTGGAGATAGGCGCCACCAGACTCACCTGACCCCAATAGGGACAAGGGTGTACAGAAAATGGATGGATGGATCCCTAATCTACAAAGTTTTATTTTTACATGTTTTGAAGTCACAAGCTTCAGGGACTTACAGTGTGGTGTAATGGTAGAAAGAGGGCCCCATTCACAGAGACCACAGCCTAGGATTCAGTCTTCCAAGGTTCTTTGCTGCTTGTCATTCCCTCTTCCCTGTTCATCCATCAACTTTCTGGTTATTATTAATAAAGGCCTAGTACCCAAAAAAAAGATTTTTTGTGGTAAGATATGTTTGCATACATAGAGATTTTTTGTGCATTATTCTGTTTAGATTAGATTAAAAGTATCATAGCCAAATGCTAGGATTTTCAAAAACTTAAGACTTTCTCTAAAGAAGTGGCTACTTTCTGCATTCTGCTAAATCCAAAAACATACTTTGTTGGTCGAAACACAGAATATAACTTGAAATGCAATAATATGCACAGTGGAAACCATCTGACTACCACATAAAATACTATTCACCGTCTCCTTTATGTTGGTTCTTGTGATTACAGCCAATCAGTGCAAAGAAAAATGACTGCTGCTCCTGGATTAGCTTTTTGCAAATGTCAGCTAATAGTGTATCAGGTAGCATTGCACCTTGATATTTCCGCATTCCAATGTGCATTTTCTTTTACACGTTTTAGTAAAAGTATTTCTTATGAAGATCTTTCAGCAAATAATTTATTTTTCTCGCTCTTTCACAAAAGCTAGATTTGTTGAGTTCACAGAGTTAGTTTTTTGTCGTTGTTTCTTAATTTGGATGAAGTGTAAATTTTCCTAGTATAGATAACAATGAAATTTTACTTAATTGTCTCCCATACAGACTAAACAGTCAATACTCCACTAATTCACTAAATCTAGGAAGAAATAAATGCAAACCAAGACAACTACACATTCTCTACAGGTTTTGATATACCCAAACTATTGTATTATCAAAAAACAACAAAGAAAGTAATACTAATGCAAATAGTAGTTATTGATATCATTATTATTATTATTGCTTTTTAAATGTGTTCCTCTTCACATATCACAGAAAATCCCCCCAGAATACATTGAAGCTAGTGCTTCTAAAGTGTTCAAATGGGTTACCGGGTATAAATACCACTATAAATACTTGAAGACACTGTATAAATGTAGAGAGAAAAATAGAAAACAAGGCATCTACGAGCAGAAATCTAAATTAATAAGTTACCAGTCAGAAATGGATTTCACCTCAAGATGGCACATAACTATTTCATATTCTGAGTTTTTGGCCCTTTTATTTACTCAAGGTGGATTTTTTTTTGTTCCTAACTGAGCAAGTTCAGAGAAACTAAAGACCACCCAAGACTTTGGCAGAAAAGACACAGGGCTGCAAGAGGAGAGTAGACAAACCATCAGGAGATGCTAAAAGATAGATGCTGTCGATTGACTGTAATGAATATTTTACTTTGCCTTTCTCCATTGGAGCTTTTTAGCAGTTTCTCACTTCACAAAAAAATGGAGAAAGGTATAAAATAAAAACAAAAAACAACTAAAAAATACATATTTTCACTCTCTCCTCAGCAGAGGCGGTCCAAGTGGTCAGAAGTTCAGACAATGGCTTTGGCACGCTGTCTGCCATTTCAGCAGTGACTGGGGTGATCGCCTCCTCCCTGCCCCCCTCCTCTGTGTTATCTCACTCAAAGCAGTGCCATCCCTCCATTGTAATAACGCCGCTTCCCAGCAGCCCTTGGAATGACCTTTCTTTAATTAACTGCATCTTGATGAGCAGATCTACATAGAATGTGAAGGTTAATTAATGAAGTATCACTGCTTAGTCTTAAAACCATCACCTAGCGGATGACAGCCGGCTCACCACTCTCCGTTTTACCCCTGATCTCATTAGCAATGGAGGGCCAATGGACAGCTCAGCTCTGTCCAGTGGATCTCAAGTAAATTGTATCAAAGAAAGGCTCTTTGATATGCTACATACAGCCACAGAGAACCATATTCTAATGCCTTACTTTCAATTATAAAAATACACACACACACCTACTGTATATACACCTTTGTGTCACACGTCTGGGGTTTTCACTGATGTATCAATGAACTAGAATAACCATAAATAATTCAAATGAAGGTAAAATAATATTTCAATTACGATCCTTGTAATCTGCTTCCGGCAAACAAACACATGACGGATGGGGACAGATAATTCTTGTATTATTGCAAAGGTTCATCTTGATAAGCCTTGCGTTTCAGTGTGATTTCATTTCAGGGTGCATTTCACCACAGCTTATCGCAGCAATTTGGAAAGAAGATCCACATTAGCAAATGTTGACTAACTGCTAAAAGTGTCCTTTCGTGGCAGTGCAAGCTGGTAGAGATGGGGTGATGGAGATGATAGGTCTACAATTACAATTTTCCTAAACTGTCTGAGCTCACACTCTCTGAATCTTGTTTACTCCATATCTATCCATCTATCTGTAGGGGAAGAGGGGAGCTTTCAATTGTTAGTGCTTGAGAACAAATTACATGTGTAAATGCAATAATATCCATGTAAATTTTATATTTCATATCATTTTTTTTTCCATTTTTACATGTTGATCTAAATTGTCCATAAATCTGTTAAACAGCTTTCCGGTGTGTCTATGCAAAAGTGATACTAAAAATATACAAACAAATATATCTTCAATTTAAAGCATAGTATGAATAATGACGTTGACTTGGAAATTGAAAACAGCTAACCATCGATCAACTATTGTGGCAGAAGACACATCTAAACTACTTGAACAATAAAAAATATTATGCTCTTTTTTTTTTCACAACACAAAAGAAACACAGTTTAGTTTATAGTTATTTGTTCAACCTGTAAGGATGTGTCAACGTTTTTAAAGCAATTTAATGGGGGTGAATCTTATGACTCCAAAACAGCTTTATTTGGTGCGTTTCTGTGACAAATGGACATGTGTGCCCTCTATGAGCAGTTACTTTAAAGAAACTGGCCCAAATGATAATATTGCTACTGCTATGTGGCACAGACTAAACAAGCCTTAATCAGTTTATGTTGCAACACATTTGGACTCACATTTGTCCAGTAAATCGTTGGCCAACTGGTTTTGGATTTTATGTTATCTTATCTTTTATGGAATTCTGCTTAAAGCCACGGTGTAATGAACATACTGACATCTTGTGGTTAAGGTAGAAACAGAAGCAATTTAGTGTACAGCCCACAGACTAGTTGTGATATAGGGACAAACAACATTTGTCTAAGGTACTTAAAATGATTTGCTAATAACAATATGTTCTGAACAGAGTTAGTTTGCTAGTGTTGCCGGTGCCTTTTCTTATTTAGATACTAGCACCCCTGATTTAGATATGTATAATAATAAAAAACGGTTCAGGTCTCTCACAATTAGCCTCGCTGATTTGATTATTGTTCTGTCTATAGATGACCAGCTGACTCGGAGGACCATCTATATTCTTGTGTCCTCGCATTTTATGTTCTTTTGTCTTGACCATTGTGAAGAGCTTAAAAGTGGGATTCAAACCAAACATTAAATATTTCCAAACAGCTGAAATAAAATCTATATTTAAATGTATGTCTTGGCTTTCATGTGTTTATCAAGGAGTTCAATAAGTTGGGACGTTGCTTTATGTCATACTTACTGATTGTGTGGTTATTCTCTCAGAATATTATTCTTTTAAAGGGTGTCAATGAAAACTCATATTTTATTAGTTAGTAACACAATAAAACAACATGATCAATAATTAAATGGATCAGTTAGACACAAGCTGAACAATTTGCATTGAACAATTTTTTTTATTCCTGTAAATGTTGCGCATTGTTGCACCATAACAATAACATTTTGGGAATTACTTTCCTGCTTAGTCCACGGTGCTGTAAATATGTTTGTATATGCCGGCTGCAGTTTCAGTGACAGCTAAATGCTTATCTGTGTGACTCTGTTTGCTGCTGCAGCGGCGAATAAACAGCAAATTTGCATGTAAATCTCCGTCAGGAGAGTCTCTGCTCTGAGAAATGTGACAGAGGTTTGTGGATGTAACCTTGTTCCAGCCCCAAAGTCACGGCATTAATGCATGGCCTGGCTGCTTGTTGCACAAAACAACTTCCACCAGACAGCAGACTTTGACAGGCGCAGGTTTGTGCTTATTATCCAATATCTGCAGGAGCGAAGAGAAATAAAGCATGAATGATACACCCGGGCCATTTGGGTACAGAAAAACCCACGAGCAGAGCCATCAGTCTCTTTGTGACTGTTGGTTCTACAAAGTTATTGATTCTTATCATTTATCAGCCACTTTCTGACAGCAGACGCACACGCTCAAACTGACATGGCTGCCTACGATGACAAGCAAACAAAGAGTGATACCCCCCAGCTGTCTCGGAGCTGTCTGTGTTGTTCTAGAACTATATACAAATGAATAAAACAGGAGAGAACAGTCTCGACTTGTGTTATATCTAATACCTAATTTGTATTCAGATTGACTATGATTTCCGTGCCTCATTTATGGATCAAGTCGTGCAGGGAGACGAAGCAGCTCTCCATTTCGCCTTGTATAAATTGTTAAGATTGTGCCAGCCTAAACCCGATCCCTAATTGGTGTAGCATTTGCTACCAGTGATACAGTGTCACACCTTCAGTGACGACTGTCAGGTAAACTTTCCCGCACAGAGGGGTTTTTTTCTTCTTCTTTTTTTTTCCAGTTGAAGCGTCTATCTGATTTCCCTTTCAGCACCTGGAATGACAACCCACTAAAAGCTGGCACAATACGCTCCCCGCACACAACGCTGTCACCAAAGACAATTCGGCAGAAAGCGAGTGTTTTGAGAGTTTGAAACAAAATAGCTGGTGCAGCATTTCCCCATTTCCGTCTGAAATTCTTGACACCAGAGGATTTACAGTGAAGCGAGGCGAAGTGAAGTGAGGTGGGTGCTGTATGGAACGAGCTGTGGGGGCTGATTTAGTGATGGAGGGTGGGATGACACAGGGGTTGGGGGGGTCCCTACACTCATCCTGACAGGGATCCTCCCTGTAGTGCATGCTTTTTTTTCCCATTAGTTCCTTACTCACTCTCTTGCCCTCCAGACCCACAGAGTGAGGAAGATTTAAGTGGCCAGTCAAGTGAAATCCCTAAGGTTTGGCAGGTGTGAGGTCTGGCGTCATTATCTACAGACACCTCCGTCCAATTATGAGCCTTGCTCTCTCTGTGACGATGATGATGCCCTGTTTCTATGTGTGTGTGTGTGTGTGTGTGTGTGTGTGTGTGTGTGTGTGTGTGTGTGTGTGTGTGTGCAGCCACATTGAAGGCACTGTTCAGAATATTTGAATCACAGTAATGCTGTGTAAAACTCTCTCATGTCTTAATTTTATCTAAGTAAAACCAACACCCCATTTGTGAGGGGCAAATACCAAAGTAAATGGGGGACAGAGAGAATTCTTACTGTTGTTACCAGATGAGCACACCAAATTCAAAAGTGAAGATTTATGACATTTTTTTAAGTTGTCATACTGTAAATATACATTTGCTCTCAAAACTATGATTCTAATTTTAAAAAAATCAAGTGAAAAAAGCCTCTCTATATTTTAGGAACCGTATCCTGACGCAGATCGGACTCCTCCAGATCCCAAACTACCTGTCGATATGATGTTCTGAAAACCTGTTATTTTTACCCGATATTAAACAGGACAGGCAAATTTCTCAACAGAATACTTACACGAAAAGATTTGTGAAGTATTCACAAACATAGACGTACCAGTAAAATTAAAATGATTCTTTTGTATTTGTGAATGGTTTCCTTTGCAACACCAGATCATTCAACATCCCTATTTTGATTAAATTGTAAACTCTGACCTTAGCAGAAGAAATTATGATATGTGGCAATTTATTTAGTGTTTAGTTCTTTTGTTACTTCTTTGATGAGTTGTTGCACCATTGAAATAATTTTGGTCTACAAACCAACCTCGGAAGGTTGGATTCCTTAAAAAAAAAAAAAAACTGCTTCTCATTTGATTGTATACTTTCTTTTGGATCAGGTTATGATCTGTTCATTTTTGACCTTTTTTAACCCACTTCATGTTGCCTGGTTATAAAGATAAGCCAAGCTATATTTTTAAACTGGTGTGTATGAAACAATATCGTTATTAACTTATAAAATACCTTTTACAAAAATGTAACTAACCCCTAAACTAAACCGTGATATGTTAAACGTTGATATGTTACAGCATGCATAAGAGATTGTGTAGAACTAAACAAGGGAAGCCCAGTACAGAAACTTGAGGTACATCACAGTAAAATGGACCAGATTATAAAATGTAAATAGATACAAGAAACGTCTCAAATATGATGTGAATCGTCTCAAAGCAGATGTTGGTGCACAAAAACTGAGCTGATGGTCAACATAACAGGCTTAAATAGCCTTAATCTACTTTTGTGGATAACCATCCACTGCAAATCTGCTCTGCATTTAAACGTTCACATAAACCGCAGTGATGTGTTTGGGACTGGAGTTCAAATACCATAAAGGTGTTCTTTGGATTTTGGAACCCTCAGACTGGACATGTACTTCAGCCTCCAAGAGCAACTATTATAAATGTATACCAAATTAAGAGATGAGAGGAGTCGTCTACAACAGGTATGATGTTAACTGCTTTAACCTCATAAAAATTTAAAAAAAAAAACTCCTGTCCCTTCCAGCAATAAGAATTAGGACTCTGTGTAAAACAAATCTGTGATTAAAAGTGCGCCGCTCCGTTTTCATACATCTTGGTGGCTTTTCCATTTTAGCTGACCCACTGGTTCCAAAATGTCAGCTATCACAAACTAGAGCAGTGGCTGCTTGAGCTGCTTTGAATAAGCTAAGAATCTCTGTTTTTCCAGCTTGATTTTGGACACCCCCTACTGACACTGAAGCAAAACACTAAGCACAGCTCTTGCTTTGAGGAAAACAGGATGAAAGCTTTTACTCTTCGCGATTTTAAAGCCCTAGAACTAGATTTTATGCAACAGAAGGGTTAAATTTCGGTCTTAATTTCTCTCCCAGCGTGCATCTTTGGATTGAATCCGCTCCTCCCGAGGCTACGGCTCTCTTTATTCAGTCAAATCCACATGTACTCTCTGGTTACCCCGTACTCATCTGCAGCCCTATCATCTGCATCAGTTAGCACATACAAAGAGCAATGTGCTGATTTGCGTGTGAACATGTGCCCCTTTTGTATGTGTGAGCGCTTATGTGCAGTCTTGTTTTTTTTCCCCTGGTAAAGTGGGACTGTCAGGAGGCTGTGAGTGTTGCCAGACTCTGGCTCTGTGTTTGTCGGCAGTTGTCGACCGAAGGAATTCCTACATGTGTATTATTCGTCTCATGTTTTAAACAGAAATAGGCGATGTTCCCTCCTTTTATTTGTATGGTGAGTTGATCGCACACAAAAAAACCACTAACCATGTTGTTGTTGGAGTTGCATCTTTCATATTGTCGCCACAGTATGTAAAAGTGAGCTCTAGCAGGTCGCAGCATTGCTTTAAACACATTTATTTTCAACCTCTTAATGATTATCTTTTGACTGCCACTGGTGAAATTAGCCTCCACTGAAATTACAAAAGGGTGAGTGGGGGTGTACATGAATTAATAATAGGTAGAATTACTCAAACTCTGCACAAAACGACTCACAGCCTTATGTGAAGGCCTGGGCCACAAGGTGACAAAACTAAATTTGATTTTTGGGGTCCCAGCTTGAAGTTAAATATTTTTCCAAGGTCTTTTCATTACAAGAGGTTACCTTTAAGTCTGAGAAGGGATTTGGAATCCACGTGTGGCTCTTATCCTGACACAGAAAGAAAAAAAAGCCCGTTAGATCATATTTGGCTGGTTGCTCTTGAGCCCCGTACCTCTAAAGCGAGCCGACTGCGTTGTTTGGGTGCCCTCAGGTGGAAGCCTGGTATAATTGCTGTTGACAACATACAAGTCATTGTGCAATTAAAGCATCTGCCGCTTGTGTGTGGCAGCAGGCTGTGATGCCTTTTGACAGCTCGTGGCCATTAAGCAACTGTAAGCAGCTGGCGTGTCTCGGTGGGGGGACGTAATGTGACAGAGGCTCTACCCCTCCTATTGTTGCCCTTGTCTCATTTGGGAAAAGAAGGACATTACATCACTCACTGGATATGTAGTAAATGAGGGAAAGGTATGCCTTGGAGTTGGACACAGCTCGATATCCAAAATATACCATGCTTTAGACTATAAGTAACAAGTTCTTACTGAACTAAAAGATGACCGTCCTATGAAGATCTTAAATTCAAAATGCTAAACTGACTTTTATTAAAAATGCTTAAACTCTTCTTGTGAGACGATTTTTGTATCACAATTCAAGTATTCAATTTATTGGGTTTGAAACTTCTTATAAAGACACACCGTCAAATTTGTCACATTAAACCATCAACCTTTCTCAATTTTATGTGGATTTGTCGTGACAGATTGCCAAAAACTTATTGGGAATGCGACGGAAAAGAATAAACACATAGAAATCTGAAAAAAATGTGCAATGCCTTTGTTAACAGCCTGCTACATTTTTATAATCTACAATAAAATAAAGTGCGACTAATGGCCTCCCAATGTTTCTTTATTTGTAATTGGAGTCTAGCTGTATAAAGGCAGCTGCTTTGTGAAGGTCTTGGAGATTTGTGAGGTAACATAAATTAACAAAGAACCTCTTGAAGACCAAGGAAGGATAGCAACAGGTCAGGGAAAAGGTCGTGGAAGAGTTTAAAGCAATGTTAGTTTATAAAACAATATCCCAAGCTTTTAAAACTTCACTGAGTGCTGCTCAATCCATCATCTGAACATAAAAAGAGGAGATGCACCGATCTACATGTCGTCTGTTGACAGGAGAATTATTAGTCAGGCAAATCCCTAGTCCAAAGTTGTTTTTTAGTTTTTTTTTTAAAGAAAGTCATAACAGGTGCTTTGTACTATTTGCTGTAAGTCAGCGAAGAAAATAAATGAAATACTTAAAGGTGTTTTGCTCCGAGGAGACCAAAAGTAACATTTTTGCTGCTGTGGGTACAGATAATCAGGGCAAAGGAAAATGAAGCAGCCATTTGTGTACCAATTAAAAAAGTACAAATAACTAGATGAAGCTGTTCCTGCGAAACAGCAGTTGAGAATGCCAAAAGCTTAAAGGAATTGGCAGAAGATGCCCAAGGAAGCGGAAAAACATGAAAACATAGTATCAATTAGCTGAAGAAAACGCTGAAGAAAACTCTGAAATGTGGAAATTATGCTGAAGTTAAATTATGCTGAAGTGGTAAAAGCTGAAAAAAG